>VZRE01004007.1:64926-86071 GCA_013396775.1 Cephalopterus ornatus | reverse complement strand
AGCCGTTCTGTGGGGCGGAGAGTCCGGGGGCCGGGAGGCGGCGGGGGATGCTGCGGGGCAGGAGGTGCTGGGGCAGGCCCGGGGGGCGGTGAGGGGCTGTCGTCCTGGGGGGGCTGTTGGGATGGGATGCAGTGCGGGGGATGCTGCGGGGCGAGGGGACCCTGGTGGTGCGGTGTGGCTGAGGGACTTCTGCTGTCCGCGTGGGCAGCCCTTGAGTGTGGGGCGGAGTGCCGGGAGTGTCACGGCGCTGTAGAGCTGGGTGCTGCTGAACAGGGGGAACCGGAAGCTCTGGAGCCACCGGGGGGTGCCACAGGGCTGTACCTGTGTGCCTGGACGCCGCAGGAACCAGAGCCCCGTCTGTGCGTGGGATGGGGCCAAAGCCACAGTTCCCTACCCCTGGCTTGTGATGTTGCCCGTGGCTGTGCTGGTGGCTGCTGTCCCATCCCCGTGGGCTCGGTGCGCCGCTGGGATGTGTGGAGGGCCGTGGGCAGGGTGAGAGCTGGATCCCAGTGCCTGGCGGGGGAGAGGAGGATGTGTGGCTCTGCTGCAGTCTCCTCCCTGTGGTTGTGCTGCTGTCTGCAGGCAGGTGTCTGGGGACAGAGGGGGGTCTTGCCCTGGAGTAGGGTGGCTGCCCCCACTGTGGGCTCCCTGCTCAACAGCTGCTGGCTGTAGGTGAAGAAGCCTCTCTAAGCGACAGGGACATGCTGTGTGTTCAGACGGGAGGGCTGACCTCAACACTTGCAGCTGGCTGCAGCATTTTGTCTCTTACCACACCGACAACACAGGGACATGTGCCACCCAAAGGCTGCAGGGCAGGAAGTTGTCACTCCACTTTTTGCACCTGATGAGTTTCAGGGAAAAGTTCTGGGCAGACTCAAGAGAAAACATGGAGAAGGGGGTGGCACTGGTATTTGTATATCCCACCTCTCCCTTACCAGGGAACAGAAAATATGAGCAGGAGCCATGCCTGGGACCTGGAGTGGGCTGCTGAGTCTGGGCTCCTCATGTCCAGCAGCTCCCAACCATGGGGTCAGCCTCACACTCCTCAGGCAGGGCAGAGGAGAGCCCTGGCTCCTTTGTTAGCCGATCTGGATGCTGCAGTTCCTGCCCTCACCCTCCTTGCTGCTCCCCAGGGGCTGTGCTGGTGGGTGCAGCAGTGCAGAGAGACGATCGCTGCTGGAGGGACTCTGAGCTCTGGCACCACTGCCTGGCACTGCTCCAAGGCAACCACTTGGCCCAGCCTTGAAACGTGCCTTGGCAGGACCCTGGGGCAGCCTTGCTGCTTAATATTGATGGTACTGCCCGTACGGAGGCCCGGGGGCACCAGCCCTGTAGATCGTTTTCCCAGATCGGGTTCCTTGTCACTCTCAACAGAGCTCCTGGTCAGGATGGGGCTCAGCAGCTAGGGGAGCATCAGCCTGGGACTGCCCGTGGACCACTCCATCACTGGTGCATGGCATTGTCCAAGGATCCAGGCAATGAGAAAGAGGAAGTGTTGGGACTCTTGGAGTGGGGGTGTGAGGTTGAGAAGGGCACAGGGTGGCCTCTGCAGCTTGGTCCAGAGGCTGAGGTGAAAGGAAGTAGCATCCTACTTTTGGGGGTTAAGGAGGAACTAGGGGAGGAGGGGTAATCCTGTACTGGCTCCTCCGTGTATGTCTTGTGTGGGTTCTCCTGTTCCTGAACCTATTGGAAAGTGCTGGGGTCATCCCTGGAGCTGGCCCAGCATCCTGGATGCTCATGCCTTCTCTGGTTTCCTCTGAGTCAGACTCTCCATGTCACTCCCCCAGCCCCCTCCCCACTGGGAAAGACGAGATGGGACCAGATAGCACCTGAGTCCAGATGCTGAGGGGCCTGTGCCCCCTGCTCCGCGCAGAGACACATCCCAGCGACACTGACCCCACAGCCTCCTGGAGACTCGGCTCAGCTCCTCTGGCTCTGCATCCTTGTCAGCTCAGGCAGCTGCACAACTGGCACCAGCAGATCTGGGAGGGGAGACCCTTCCCAAGGGACAACTAGGCAGCAGGGCAGCCTGCCAATGCCAAGCTTCTGTCCCCCCAGGCGTGATGTGGCAGGAATGAGGAGCCGGCAGCGGATGTTTGCCGCGGTGATGCGCCTGCTCCTCAAGTGCCTGCGGCTGGGCCGGCGGCGGCGCTTCAAGCTGGTGTGGCAGGTGGAGCAGCTGTGGAACTACGGGCACCTCTGCCTCCGCTCCTTGCTCTACAACTCCTTCACCAATGGCGATGTGGTGCTGGACTCCCTCTTTGAGCCCGTCTACTGGCTGGTGGACCACATCACCCGGTGGTTCGGCGTGGTGAGTCCCCTTGGCGTGGTGACCACCTCTCACTGGTCAGCTGGGGCTCTCACTGGGGCTACTGTGCTGCTGGGGCAGCTGAGTCTCAGGAGTGCCTGTGCTCCAGGCAGAAAGAGAGCTGGGACCTCAGTGTGTGGTTCAAATTGGTCTCCTGTGGCCATGTCCTGCCCGTGCCTCTCCCCAGGAAGTGAGGGGCAGGCGCTGCCCACTCCAGTGACCCAGGCCCCTTTCCCGTAGGTGTTTGTAGCACTGGTGATCGGGCTGACGAGCTCTATTGTGGCTATTGTGTACATCTGCCTGCTGCCCCTCATCCTGCAGACCTACACACCTGCCTGGATCTGCTGGCACCTTGCCTATGGACACTGGAACCTTATCATGATTGTCTTCCACTACTACATGGCCATCACCACCTCACCAGGGCACCCACCACAGGTGAGGCACCAAGTGGCAGTGTAGCCTCCCCCAGCTGGACACTGGGGACTAGCTACAGGTGGTCACTGGGAACAGCCTGGTAGTGGTGTTGCAGGAGGCCTACTCCAGATTGGAAAAACTAGGCTGGGCAGTGCAGAGTAGGGAGGCAGAGGGATCACAGGGGAGGTGAGGAGCGTGAGGTGCAGGGGACAGATGCAGGGTTTAGGTGCTCAAATCTCTTCTGACTTGTGCACAGGCCAAGAATGACCTTACTGGCGTCTCCATCTGCAGGAAATGTATTGCCCCCAAGCCAGCTCGCACCCACCACTGCAGCATCTGCAACAGGTAGGGCACCCTCCCTCTGCCCCTTTCCTTGCCTCCTGTCCCACAATGAGATAGGGGCCCTTCCCATTTGCTCTGCTGGCTCATTGCCCTGTCTTTTGCAGCCCATAGAGCTGGGGGGTGCCTGTCCCCTCCCAAACACAGCGCTTGCGCTGGCTCTGACATTGGTGCTGCTCTCCTCCCTCCCAGGTGTGTGCTGAAGATGGACCATCACTGCCGTATCCTTCTGTAGTACTGACCAATGGCACTCTCCTGGGGGCAGCTAGCCCTGCTTCCCCCTTCTCTTGCTGCCCTACTCCTCTCATGGGGAGTCAGCCAGCACAGGGACGGGTGGTCCTTGGGGTGGGTTTGGACTTATGCTCTGTCATGGTTAAGTACCTTTAACTCCAGAGGCAGCCTGGTTAAACAACTGTGTGGGACACTACAACCACCGCTACTTCTTCTCCTTCTGCCTGTTCATGACCATGGGCTGCATCTACTGCAGCATCAGCGGCTGGGAGATGTTTCGGGATGCCTATGCAGCCATCGAGGTGAGCGGGCAGGCCCTGCCCTCACCTGCCATGCACTGAGGCTGCCTGGGCTCCCCAGGCTGAGCTTGCAGAGCAAGGCTGGGCCAGGTCCAACCATGTAGTGACTTTACTTCCCCTCTCCCTCCTCCTGCGAGGCCCCCAGCTGCTTTGGTCCTGTGGGGGTGTGAGGGGAAGGGCCCCTGGCACTCTCCTTTGAGACACATAACTAGTGCCCTGTTTTCCGTCCCCTTAGAGAATGAAACTGCTTGACAAGGAGAGACTGCAGGTGGCTGCCAACCAGGTGGGACATCTCTGCCCCCAGCTACTCCAGGCTGTGTGGAGCAGAGCTGCTCTGCAGGCTCGGTCCTGCCTTGGGGCCCTACTCTCAAGGAGTACCCCACATCAGAACCAGCCCCCATGCTCGTCTCACATGTTAGAGAGCTGTGGCTGGCCAGGCAGCTCTGCTACAGACACTGCCTTCAGCATCTTGGGGTCTGCCTCTCTGTGCACCCAGCTTCCTGGGGCTTGGGCTGGTGACAGCTGCTTGGCATGTGCTGCTCAGGCTGTGGTCTCCTGGAGAAGCTGCAGCACTGGGTACTCATCTCACCCTGACCATCAGCTGCAGGGTCCTGACCAGTCCCATGGCTGCTCCCCAACTCCTTACCTCCAGCCCACTGCTCCTCACGCCTGTGCCAACTCTGGGTGTCTGTCTGTCTGTCTCGTGGCTGTCTTAGGCTGCCTCTCCCTCACCCTGGCTATTGTGTTAGTTCCAGTTGCAGTCCTTTCTTGCTGTCCAAGCTCTGCAGCAGTGAGGGGTGCAGCAGTCCCTGTCTGGCTTCAAGCCATAAAGCATTTTGGGTAATTCCCCCCTCCTTTGATCCTTTTTCAGACCTACTACCAGACTCCACCACCCACCTTCTCCTTCCGCCAGCGAGCTTTCCACAAGAGTGTGGTCTACCTCTGGGTCCTGTGCAGGTGAGGGGGCCCAGGGGCTGGGGGAAACAGCATGAAGCCTGTGACACTGCTTGCCCTCCACCTTCCTGCAGCTGGGCTTGCTTGCTCTAGTGCAGACGTCCCTGCCCTGCCAGCCTTCAAGCCACAGAGGAGGAGAGACAGTATTGCTCTGTCACAGGGGATTAGACAAGCCGACCCACTTACGCAGCTGTGGGTGTGGGCAGGCAGCCTCAGCTCCTGCCAGCTGCAGCACCAGGAAGGGAAAGCCTGAGGCCAACCTGCAGTCCCTTGTCATTCCCAGCTCAGTTGCACTAGCCCTGGGTGCCCTCACGCTGTGGCATGCTGCCCTCATCACCCGTGGGGAAACCAGCATTGAGCGGCACATCAACAGGAAGGAGAAGCAGAGACTGCAGAAGAAAGGCAAGGTAAGCACAGCCCATGGCCTGCAGGGCTGGCCAGCGCAGAGCCAGACATGATGCACCTCTCCCCATCCTGCAGGTCTTTAGGAACCCTTACAGTTATGGCAGCTGGGATAACTGGAAGGTGTTCCTGGGTGTGGACGTACCAAGGTAAGAGCCATGGGGAAGTCCCTGCCTGAGAAGGTGGTGGCTCAGCAGCTTATGGGGGTGTGGGGGCAACAGGGACTTTCCTTGGGCAGCTGGGGGAGAGCAGCTCTGCACTACTCGGGGCTTTGTAAGGCACAAAAGGCCACATCTACCTTGTGGCTCCTGAGTCCTGCCCAGTGACAAGGTGTGGCCTGCCCAGCACACCTTTGCCAAGAGAATCCCAGCTGAGGAACTCAGCCATTGCGGCAGCTCAGAACATGGCTCACAGCCCTGGCTTGGCTCCTCAGAGCACAGAAGCACCAAGATTTCAGGTTTGTCTGTGGCCTCACTCCTCTCCTCACAGGCACTGGCTCACTCGAGTCCTGCTGCCCTCTCCTCACCTGCCCCACGGGACAGGCCTGAGCTGGGACCTGCCTCCCTGCGTGACAGAGCAGCGTGCACCGCTCCTGGCCATCTGAGGCCTGGCGCTCCAGATGTCCCTCCCCGCAGGAGGGGAGCACACGGGGGACCTGCTTCACCGCTGCTGCTCCCTTTGGCCCAAGTGCCTGGCAGAAGGCTGGTGCTGGCACACATTGCTGACTGGAGCCAGAGCCATAGGAAACTCCAGGGACAGTGTCAGTGCCTGGATGCTTGCCCTCTTGGCTCTTGGTGGCTGCAGGCAGCCCCAGGGGAAGGTGGCAGAGCTGCCGCTCCAGCTGAAGGTACTGCCCTCACTCATGCAGGTAAAGGCCAGAACAGGCCCAGCTCAGCTCTCCAGAGCGCTGGGCGCACAGGATGGCACCCCCGTCCCCCAAGTACTCCCCAGGGAGCCTTTTTGAGACCATCCACTAAATACTGTTTTTTTTAAGGGTGTCTGGCTTTTCTTCCTTGTGGTGGGCACAGACTTCTGGGGATGGGAGAAGAGGGAGCCCCATGATTGCCCAGTGTGAAAAGAGGATAAAGGGCATATAACCAGCAGCACCTTAAGCTGCTCAACATACCAAAGGGCACTGAAATCCCAGCCCGAGCTGCATGGAGACCCTCAGAGCATTACCAAAACAGATATATTTATTCCTCTGGCACGTGGGTTATCACACACCACACATGGGCGCAGACCTGTCCTTTCCACTCATGTGGCAGGTCTGTCCATCACTGTCCCTGGCTGCAGCAGAGGGTGGACAAGCCATGAGCAGCACAGCTCCTTCCCTGCTGTGGGTGCTGGGAAGGTGCTGCAGTGAGAGGTGCTTTCTGCTGGCCTCTGTACTCCAGCCCCGGCACTCAGGGCAGCACTGGGCTCTGAGGGTCCATGGCATCAGTTGGATGGCTTGGCAGGTTAGCAGGGCACCAGTCAGATTGTCGGTCAGCACAGGAAGGGGATGCAGGGCACTCACCTGCCTGGGCTCCCCAGCAGGAACCTGTGGAGACAGAGATGGTGCCATCAGCCGTGTTCTGTACATGCGGGCATGAACCCCTGCATCTCCTGCCACACACACTCACCATTCCCCCCGTGCTGCCACCGCCTCCTTCCGCACCAGCCTCTTTTTGTCATCCAAAGGCTTGGCCAGTGCCCGGATAACTCGGGCCTTGTATGGGAGCAGCTGTAGGACAGAAGGGGGTCTTAGTGAGAGAACTGGGTGCTGGCTGCCCCCCAGGAGGTTTGGGACCCCCCTTGCCTCTCTACATGCGGGAGCAGGCAGCAGGGCACTGCAGGAGCACTTACCACTGGTGTGGGCAGGCAGGTGAGCGCGTGGGCACAGCGCAGGGCAGCAATGCGGACAGCCTGGAACAGACACAGGGCTGAGGGCAGCACAAGGGGGTGGCAGAAAGGGGCACGGCAGGGAGGAAGGAGGGGGTGCACGCACCATGGTGGGACTGGAGGTGAGGTTGAGGAACTTGGTGACCAGTGTGTCGACATGCAGGCTCATGATCTGTGGAGCTTCTAGCAGCAGCGGCTGGAGGCAGCTCAGTGTGGAAAGCTGAACCACACGGTCTGAGCAGGACAAGGCCTCAAGCAGGAGGGAAAGCAGCTGCAGAGAGCAGAAGATACAGGAGTCACGAATAACCCTAAACCATACACTCTGCAGTGTCACAGCTCCCCCTGCCTGCCACCAAGGCTAGCTCTTACCGTGGGCAACTCTGTCACCAGCACAGGTCTGGGGAGGTGGTTGAGCACATGGGACAGGCCCTTCAGGTAATTGGCCTTCACGTCTGTGGAAAGCAGAGATGGTCACAAGCAGCCAGGAGAAGGAGGGGATGCTGGCTCAGGTCCCCTGGGTAAGGGGTCAGGGGTGGTGAGGCCAAGCTGGGGGTGGCCTCTCACCGGGACCAGCCCTGTGGAAGCCCTGCACCAGCTTGGGGACGTTGTCAGTGAAGAAGCGCTGGCGGAACATGATGCGCACATCAGCATGGCAGCCCTTGTGCAGCACGTCCGGGGACTCGGCCATGAGCAGGGAGAAGCCGTCAGCTGCAGCTGGGCCCAGCTCCATGTCACCCAGCAGGCTCAGCAGCTGTGAGAGAGAGAGCCCTGAGAAGGAGTGCCCTCCTGCTGGCGGTCCCCAGCCAAACGTGGTGGAGCAAGGCAGGTTTCTCAGACACCACCCAGCCCCACCACTGCCTACCTTGTCTGTCAGGCAGGAGCTCAGGGGATGGTAGCGCAGCACCAGGGCTTTGGTCACCTGCGCAGGCAGAACAGTCAATGTCAAGCTGGCCCCCCCGCCCCTCTGGCTCACACATCTGGGGTAGGCCTTACCCAGAGCAGCAACGTGAGCGCCTGCATTCGGCAGGGTCCCTCTGCAAGGCTGGGCTCCATCCTGTTCACTGCAAGCTGCAGGATCTCGTCCAGCTGCTGCCCTGGGGACATAGAAGGGACAGGCTGAGCCATTCCCCCTGCCAGCAGTGGGCAGGGATCCATGGCATCTACCCCAGCCCACTTACCTGCTGGGTGCTTGTTCACCAGCCCCGCAAAGCACTTGGCAGCTGTGGTGGCTGTGAAAGGGCAGTTGCAGGAGCAGCTCAGTGCCAGCAGCTCCCGGAGCAACCATTCCTGTTGAGGAACTGCCACCTGGAAGAGACATAGATTGTGTTATGGCCCAGGGCTACAACTGCTCCCTCTTTCAGCCCATGAAGCTTGCCTGCAGACACAGGCTGGAGGGTGCTTGGGCAGGGCTCCTCTCCACCCTGCTCCCCACCAACATACATTGCGGGGCAAGGAGCAGACAAAGGCCATGAGGAGGGCAACCAGGCGTCTCTGTGCCTCCAAGCACTCCCCATCCTGTCAGGGAAGAACAGTGCCCATGTCAGAGTCCTTGCTGCCAGCCTATGCCAACATCCTCATTCTCTGCCCGGTGCCCCAGCCCCAGTCACCAAACACACCCCAAAAGGCTGGAAGGAGCAAGGAAAACTGTTCTGGGGTAGGAAGGAGACCTCTCCGTCCAGAAAGAGGGGGACCACATGAGACACGCTCTGGGCAGCCAGCCTAGGAGAAAAGAAACGTTGCAATGTGCTGCTCTGGAAGGGTTACCAGAGAGCTCCAGAGTTCCCAGGAGGCACAGATGGCTGCAGGGGGCACACAGCCTGCCCCCTCCCCATGATGGAGTGTCCAGCTTCCCACCCAAGCATCACTCACTCAGGACTCAGGTGAGTGGTGGCAGCACTGATGACTGGGACCATGGCTGCCAGCACCTCTTCCTCCAGCAGTGCCTTGCCCAGCAGGTGGGTGCTCTCTGCAGTAGTGGGAGGAAAGGAACTTGATGGAGCCTGCTGTCCAGAGGGAGGAGGCAGGCACAACTCACTGAACCCACACTGGACTGGGGCAGTGTGAGGGAGCAGCAGGGCCCACAGTCACCCATGGGTGCTGGAGGGCATCAGCAGTAGTGCTGACACCCCAGAGCCTGGGAGGTGCCTGCCCTCCCCTCTCCCACTCCAGCCCTGCACTTACCTTGCATGGCTGCCTGCACAGCCATGGCCAGGAGGAATGGCACCACTGTCTGGTGGAAGTACCAGCAGCCCTCTGCATCCTGCTGGCACTGCAGGGCCACACGGTGCAGGCTCTGGCACACAGAGACCATATCCTGAGTGTTCCCGGCCTCGCTCCCTGCAGGTCACAGTCACCATCACATCAAACAGCCTCAGCACCCAGCCCCCTGATCTGCACCAGGAATCCGGGACAATGCAGCCCTCCTGACTCCCACACCACCGGTGGGATTCACAGGCCAGCCCTGGGCTCCCTGCACAACTTCCATTCTGACTCTCCCAGCCATCACCAGTAACAGAGGTAGCTCCTGCCCAGACACACTGCACGGAGCTGCCTGCTGTGGCTCCTTTACCTTTCTGCACCTTCTGGAGATGCTGCAGCAGGACAGGGACAGTCTCCCTCACAATGCTGGTGTGGGTGGACACGGCTGCCAGGGCCTGCAGGCAGCGCTGCTGCAGGGAGCAGTGGCTGTGGGAGCTCTCCTCCCGCTCTGAAGAGGAAATACACCTCAGAGGGGGACTGGGGTGACCCCAGGCTGCCTCGCCCAAGGGCAGTCAGGGACCAGACCCTGCCAGGGTGGATGGGGTGAGGCAGCACAGCAGACCCAGGCCCAAGGCACTCTGCCTCCTCTGCAGCTGGGCAGCTCCTCCCCAAGAGGGTGATCCTGGCCACATGGGCTGGCTGCCTGACAGCCACAGCCCTCCCTGTGCCAACACACTGAGAATCCCCCAAGGAAAGCCACCAACCCACACCATGTGGCACAGCCCCACTGCCTGGCAGGAACTGAATGGGGATGCGACAAGCTTCACTCCAAAAGCGGACACTGCTCCCTTCTCAGCCCTACCTGACTGCAGCTCCTTTTCAAGCCTGGGTACCATGTGTCCAGAGAAAACCTTTGGGTAGATGGGAGCCAAGGACCCGGCTGCCTCCATCGCTGCTTCACTGCCAGGATGGGAAGAGAGTGGGAAAGATAACACGAGGACAGCAAACTTGGGGCTGTTTGTACACCAGCTGCACAGACCTGAAGGTGCCTCCAGAAACTCGTTTCTCAGCAATTTGCCTTTTTCACCCTTCTGGCAGGCAGAGCAGAGCTCCCTAATTTGATAGGCCGAGACTTTCTAATTTCCAGCCCATGAATTGCCTGGTTTATCTCACATGGTCTTTTAGTTCAGAGAGTTCCTGTGCCTTCCCCAGACTACAGCCTGTCTCTGCAGCAATGCCAGGATTTGTTCCTCCTCCTAGAGTATGGATGACTGCAGTGGTGCCAGCCCTTCCCTCACCTGCTCTGGGAATCCTCCTCATGCAGAGCAAGACGGATGAGGTGATCCACAACCAGCTCCAGGTCAGAGGAAGACAAGAAGCCTGGAACAAGAGCCATAGAAGAATACTGCCCTCAGCCAAAGGCAAAAATGCCGGTGTTTTGGCCAGCATCCTTCCCCCTCATCCAGGCTAGCAGCATCACAGCAGCATATAAAATGCCAGAGATACAAGGTACCCAGCAAAAACAGGCAAAAGAGAGACCAAGTATCCCTGGTGCTCATGGCTTAGGTAGAAAATGCTGCCACTACTCCTACAGGCAGCAGACAAGGACATCCCATCTCCCAGAAGAGAGTGACACCTCCCTCTGCCTCCCCAGGGGAAACAAGGCACCAACCTTGAAGGGAGCCCAGGAGAGTCAGTGCCTTGATCCCAACCAGCTGCAGCTGCACACTGGGATCCGTCAGTGCTGAGAACACCACAGAACAAACTGGGGCTTGGAGTGACAGCAGAGTGCTCTCATCTGGAGAGAGGGGCACAGTGTCACTGCACAGCCACCACCACGGCACCTGACAGACCCTTTCTGCCGCTGTGCAGTTGACACCCAACCCTGGGACATGGCAGGGGTTCGTACATGCAACCACCCTTATCAGTGAACTTTCTTTATCTGTCAACATACAGGAAAGTGAGGTCAGAACCAGCAGTCCCTGGGACACGGGTGCCTCCAGAGGAACCAGCCACCCTCACCTTCTTCCACATGTCCCCACTTCTGCTGCAGCTCAAGGAAGCCCAGCAGCATTTCCAGGATTGTCCTCCTCTGGCTGCTCTACAGGGACACAAAGGCATAACCCAGATCACCCTCACTGCTGCAACACAGCTGCACCTTGGTTCAGCGCTGAGAGGCCACAGGGTGCCCGTGGGACCAGGGAAGGGCATCCACTTAGACACCCTGCTCCCACAAACCCTGCATAGCCAGCGGGTACACTGAGCCCCACTGCCTGTGCTGGCAGAGCCAGGGTGCCCCTCACCTGGGGGTGCTTGGTGTACTGCTCCAGCAGCAGGGGCAGGACACTGCGGGTGACACGGTGGTAGGTGCGGAGAGAGGCACCCGCTGCTGCCTGCAAGAGTTTGGCACTGGGCCACACCAGCTTCATGTCGGGCTCGCACAGATGGTGCCTGCAATCTGAGATAGGCTGGGTGTCAGCTGCACCAACGCAGAGCTCCTCTGCCTCGCGCGCAGGGACACAGCTGATAGCTGGGCTGGGACGTGCTGCTGGGGCGCAGCTCTGCGCTGCAGCACAGCCTTCCTATCCGAGCACCTGCAAGCGCATAGCACAGCTTTGGACACCCAATCCCAGCAGAGAGGAAAGCAGCTCAATCCCCTTCTCCTCCCTTCCTACAGCCAATTACCTTGGAGAAGATGAAAGTGGCTGTGAGGGCTAGCAAGAGAAGACAGGCTTGAAAGAGAAGAGGAGGGCAAATCTCTAGCTAGGAGGATGCTTTCAGGCCTAGCTGCTCAGGACAGGGTAGGTCTCTCTGCTAGCTACCTTGCAGGACGTTGCTGAGGAAGGAATCCAGCAGATCCTCAGCATCAGAGCTGAGCACGGAGCGGGAGAGGCAGGCAGAGAGGGCATGCAGTGCAGCAAGGCATTCCGTCTCAATCTTCTCACTCGCTGTCTGGAACACCTGCAGGAGAGACCATGGGATGAGCTGAGTTCCACGCTGATCCCAACTGCAGGCTTCAGGCTCCGAACGCAGGCTGAAGGGTTCAGGCTCCTGCCTCACTTCCCACATGATTTGAATATGCAGCATGGCACATCCAAGCCCCAGGGACATGCTGATAAGTGGAGGGGACAGGCCAGCCCTTTCCGCTGGGGCTGTTCAAGGTCACAAGTGCAGGCTGGTGGGAGATATGGGGTCCACCTGGTCTGGCCATGAGCTCCTGCTCAGCAGAAGCCCAGCTGTGGTGGAGCCCTGCAGTACTCACCTCTCTGCGCAGGGACGACCAGAGGCTGGGGAGGAATTCCTGCAGCTCCTTCTGCCCGTAGATGGCACAGCAGGCAGTCTGCAAGAAGGAGCCCGGAGAAAGCATCACAGAGAAGCCAGTATCAGGAGGACACAATGCAGGGACACTGCCCATCCTGGCAGGCTCATGCTGAGCTGCACGAATCACTCGAGATAGAGAAAAACAGGAAAGAGTGATGCAGGCCAAACCTGAACTCTGGAACTTGTGGCTCTGCAAAGGAGAGTCTCTGGCAGGCAGGGACAAGGGCTCAGAGCTGGCTGGCAGCTACTGCTGCCACAGGTTGAAGGAGTAGGGGAGCCCTCCTTACCAGAGTCTGCAGGGAGTCAAGCTTGGCACTTTGCAGTTCTGAGTCCAACTTCTCAATAAGCAGAGGGAGAAGAAACTGCAGAGAGAGGCACTTACACTCAACCCACCCTTTGCACCACCTCATCCATGGCCCTGCAGGGCTGCAAGCTCAGCCTCTGCCAGGAGAGCAAAGATGGAGGGGTAGCTGCAATAGGCAGACCCTTCCCAGGAGCACTCTCTCCATGCCCAGTCCCAGCAGGAGATAGAGTGCCCTAGTGCAAGCTCCTGGTCCCAGTTGCCTCCATCCCACAGAGCCACAGCAGGAGCTGCAGCACTACTAAAGGCAGCTCAGGGAACAAGGGTGCTCAAGAACCCCCTACCTCAGCAAATTGGGGTGTAGAGGCCAGTACGGCCCGGAGACTCAGGATCAGGTCTTCTCTCTGGATGCCGTGAGGATCATTGGGGGGCTGGAAAGGAAGCAGAGAGTAGGTCACCCACCAGTCAGGAAACTTCCCAACCCAGCCATCAGCCGAGGCTCCATCGCCTCATCTCCAGCAAGGCAGCAGCGGTGCCAGTCACAGCAGTCAGCTGTGCACCAGCCTGTCTGGCTGGGTACCACAGCTCAACACTGCCCAGCCAAGACTCTTGCCCACTCTCTCCTCCCATTCCCCAAAGGGGACACAACCCCCTGAGAAAACACCATATGGAACAGGCTGTGGCACAGGGCAGACTCACTCACTGGAGTAAAATCAACAGGGAAGTAGCAGGATGTAACTTCAAACAGCTCCTCCACAAAAGGACCTGCAGGTAGGAGAAGAGGGAGTGAGCAGAGATGCTGGGCAAAAAAGGCCCAGCAGCTGTGTCTAGCACCCATGACAGGCTGGCTCTGCAGGTCTTAAAGCATGTCAGGGACCACCCCACCCCTGGCCAGACCCAAGAGCCATCCCTCTAACAGCTCAGAGAAAAGGGACATGTCTCCCAGTCAGTTCAGCAGCAGGCTCAGGCTCACCCAGGGCATAGTCCTTGGTAATGAGATCACGAACGATCTGGAAGGCCACGAGCAGATTGCGGGGATCCTTCTCTCCGTCCATGACCTGGATGAAGCCAAAGGTGAAGTCGGCACCCAAGGCCTTCAGCTCTGCAGAAAGAAGGAGCATGAGCAAGTGCAGGACACCAGACCATATCAACATGGCATTAAATCAGCCCGGTTTCCCCAGCCCCACAGTCCTTTTCCAGCTCTCCCAGCCACAGAACCCTCAGAGAAGGCAAAAGCAAGCCATTTTCCCAGTCTCAACAACCCCAGAGTGGTTCTGGCATCTGTGCCCTCACCTTCCTCCCTGGTGCTCATGAAGTTGGTGATGATGCTGTAGACTGTGTGTCGGTCCAGCTGCGGCAAGGACTGGAGGGAGGAGCAGAGCAATCAAAACCACCCTTTACACATGGCAGCACCACTACCCACAGGCAGCACATGCCCTTGAGAAGGCAGGACCCCCAGAAGCTCAGCTGCTGCTTCCTGGCATGCAGATCCCATTTATCAAATGCAAAGCGTGCACATGCCTATGCAATGGCACCTGAACATGACTGTGTCCATCACTGCATGAACGCACCATCAGTCACACCAGGGCCATGCATTATGTCCAAGGCATTGCCAGCATAAACAATCTTAAATTGGAGGAGAATTGCGCTGGGGGCACTTAAATATAGTCTGAAGAATGGAGCCAAAGGGAGTAATTCCCCGAGGGCTGAGAGAAGAGAGGACAAGGGCCAATCAGGATCCTCAGCTGCTGTCTGCCTCTCGCTCTACAGTGAGCCATGCTGTCTCTAAGCTCTGCAGAAGCACTGCACTGAATGTGGCCTGTCCTCAGGGTAGGCAGGCCATCCCCAGACACACAGGGAACAGGGATCAAGGAAGATGGGAAATCACATTGCTCACCTGCACATGTACCTCCTGAAAAATGGCTTTGAGCACAGACACTGCTAGCCCTGGGGACAGCACCTCACACATGCTCTGGAAACAGAAGAAAAGCAAGAATAGAAAACCATTATGGCAGCCACATAACAGAGCTCCTGCCTCCACACAGCAGCTGCCTGCAGGATCCTCTCCCGTAACAGGGAGCACTCACTACCCCCTCCCCAGACAGGACAGGACAAAATGCTCATCATCTGTGCTGTTCCCCAGGGTAGCCAGGGAATCCTTGCCTCAGTACTAGCACAGGGCAGGAAATCCAGGTAGTCTCCTCTCCCTCACTCCTTTGCAAAGGGCACAGCAAGACCACAAAGGAGACAGGGCAGTGCTGCCAGACAGGCTGAAAGCCAGATGAACCCTGCTCAACATGCTGCTCCAACTTGTACCCAGGTGTTGCACCTCCTGACACCATTCTGGAGCGCATCCCTGCACTGCGGGCTGGGGAGCGCGAACTCACCAGGGCTTGGAGTCCCTGGAGCACGGAAGGGATCACCAGGTGATGGTCCTGCAGCCGGCTCTCATAGAACAAGACAAGATGCAGCACTGTCAGAAAGAGACACCAACGTGTGTTAGCTACAGGAAATGCAGCTGCTGGGTGCTACCCCCAGCTCAACTACAAGCTGATGGATTAAGAGCGAGCACATCTCCCACCGCTGAATGGGAAGAACTGCCACTGTTGGGTGCACCCACCTGGCTACAACACCTGCACCCTCCCCCACTGAGCAGCCCATGCATGACCACAGCAGGGCAGCAGCAACCTCCAGCCGCTGCAGAGGTGCTGGAGTTGCCCGAGAGGCATTTGCCCTGGCCTATCCAGACATGTGGGAGCAGACACCAGCAATGGAGCGGCAGACGCCTGCTCAGCGGAGGCTGAAGGATGTCATGGGGTGGAGCTCAGGGCTGGAGCAGGAGCTCTGGCTTCCCAGCTTCCTCACACTTGGCTCCACAACACGTTCCCGGCCCCTGAGTCACGGCCATGGGCGCCTTCACACCCCAGCCCTGGGGAGTGGTAGCAGGAAGCAAACTGGAAGAGCCGGCTAGCAGCATCCTGTGCCCACAGCTGCTGCAGAAACTCACCCCTCCAGGAGGCAGCCTGACGCAGCACTTGAGAAATGAACTGCATGAGGAGGGACACGAGGCTCTAACCCAGCTCACTCCCCTTGCTCAGCTGCCTGACTCTGCCAGGCATCCCCACTGAACTTCCCCTTCTGGCTGCCCCTCCAGAGCACCCACCTCCAGAGTTCCAACCCTCCAGAATTCCCACCACAGTCATCACACCCAACTCCAGCTACTCCAGTAGATAAGTCTCTATGCACAGCTGCTCTTAGTCCTGCCTGGCTCACGTCTGAGCCTTACAGAGAGCCAATCACCAAGGACTAAGCTCCTTTTACTTCCATCCTTCCCTTCCTCCGCCTTACTGACTAGTTGGGACCCACTGTCTTGCGAGCCTGCTGGCACAGATTCAGCTTCCCATCTGCAAGGGCTCTCAGGTCCAAGCTAGTTTGTCAGCATTTACTGGCCTCCCCTACTGCCAGCCAGTTGCTACAGGGCATTTAACAGAGCCAGACTTTCTCCTTGCCTCCATGAACAGGGCATCTTCCTCTCCCCACTCCAGTCCCCCACTCCACTCTCATCCTTACACTGATCTCCCCTTCTTCCCAGACTCCTGAGCTAACTGAGGCTCCCCAAGTTAATGTGGGCAGGCTGCAGGGCTGCAGCATGACTTGGTGTGTGAAGGGCCGTTTTCCTGCACCGAATCGCCACCCAAGGATTTTTGACACAGACATGTGTCCCCAAGGTGTCCCACGTGGTGCTGAGCACACCTAGGTATGCAACACTGTCACACTGTCAGGGGCACCACCTGTAGCCCAGGGCTTTGGCATGTTCAGAAAGTGATCCAAATTATGTGGTGAGGTTAGCAAAAAGGCTGCAGCATGAAGCCTCATGCCCTCCTTGGACTTTGATTCTTGAGAGATGTGTACAAAGTTGTCATGGTGCTAAATCAATCCCTTTGCCAACTGCAAGACAGAAACTTGAGTGGCACAGGCTTTGTCCTCAGCCAGCCACTCAAGGGCCCAGAGCAGCCCTTACCTTCCTTCTCCTGGAGCAGGGAGTAACACTGGAGCAGGACTTGTGACAACAGCTGGATGCCTCGCCCTCGTGTCCGAGGATCTGGGTTCTCCAGGCAAAACCTAGGCCAAGCAGGGAGGAAGCCCAAGAGGCCTGTTGTGAGCAGGGACACCCAAGCAGGAAGCACATCCTGAGCAGACATTACAAAAACAAAGAGGTGCTGCTCTCTGGGCAGGGTGGCCCAATCCTGCCTGACTTGCCAGCTGGATGGGAGCAGACTCCTCTGCCCCGACAGCACTGCATGCACCTGGCCCCAGAGCCACGCAGAAGGAAATCCAGGTCCCCAAGGAGGACCAAAGAAATTGCCCTTGCATGATGCTCCCAAGATCACAAGGGTCAAAAAAGAGAAAAACCTCTTACAAGCTGGGCAAACCCAGCCCCCCCAGCTTGGGAGAAAAAAGGCCAGGCCACGACAGCTTGGAGACAGAAGCAAAAGCTGAGTGCCAGCCAACTCATGACACGGTGCTACGCAGCTGTGTGCTCAGGCAGCTCCTGCTGTGGACAGCCCCACCTGAGAAGCATCCTGCAACTCGCTGCCTGCCATAACATCTCCCCTCGGTCCTAGGAGAGCATCAAGAGCTGCTCCAGCTCTTCTCTTTTTCAAACAGCTCCCACGTCTAGGGATGGTAAAACACCACTCAGGCCCTCTGCTGTGAGCAGATGACATCCTGCGCGCTGTGCTGTGTTTACCAGTGCTGAAGCTCGTCCTGGACGAGCAGACTTTTCCTTCTAACTGTGCCTCCTTCTGGGAATATCCCCTGCAAGGCCCTTACCCGATGTATAACATGCATAAGGCTTTTCTTACCCCAGGGCTTCCACAAGCTGCAGTACTGTCCACTTTCCATCTTTCACCCCTGGAAAAAGGAGATAAAGAGAGTGAACCAAGAGACTCACAGACTGTCAGGCAGGCACAGTGCTGGAGATGGATGCTGGGAAGCATCCTGGCACCATGGTGGGAAAGGCTGTTTGGTGCTAGTTCTTCACTAAGCACTGAAGGAGCCACGTGCATTTAGTTGGTGGAGCTGTCTCCAGCCCTGCCTGCAAACATGTCTGAGACTGAGAGCTGCCTCGACTGGATCAGAGCTGAGAGCAGACAGCCAGGGGAGAACCTGCCTGCATTTTGCCTGGTTGTATCCATTACCAATGTGTGGCTTCTGAGAGAATCTTCACTGTGCTCCACTTCACTGAGACACTAAAAACCACTTCTCCAATGTGAGCAAGCTGGGAGGAGACAGAGGGCAGCTCCCCAGGTGCTTCCTGAGGGAGAACTGGCCAAGCAAACAGCCCAGACAATAGTGATCACCCAGCTTCCCACCTTGGCTCCATGACCTCCACACTGTGCTGAACAAGACCTGCACAAACTTCCCCCAAGATGGAGGGCAGGGAGAAAGGCAGCTCTGTGGTCAGAGAAAGACAGTGTGCTGGGACTCTTGAAGTCTGTTTCCAGCTCTGACTCAGACACCTCACCAGGTTGCCTCATTCATCTACTGCCTCCATATTCTTGCAACTCAACTGGGGGAAGAGTCACTCATCAGGAGGCTTTGGTAAGGACCTGCTGCATCCTAAAAAAACTTTTGAAGAAGTGCAGGTTCTCCATTCCCACCACCCACTGCCAACGCAGTGCCTTCCCAGAAGGAAAGGTCTGTGTGCGCCCTCTGGTCAGACATGGGGTGGGAGACAAGGGATTGCCTTACCTTCAGACCTCTAACCTGCAGTTCAGGTGGCAAGGGACATTGCTGGGAAACAAGCAGCACCCCTCACTCTCTATGTAGATAAAACAGCACTCTGCTGTCCCAAAAAACAACTACCTTCCAGTCACAAAGACTCACTGTCTTTGCCCAGGAGCACTTCTGGGCACTCCAGAGGGCCCTGCTTATCCTTTTGCCCTGCTGAACCTACACGACTGACAGGGAACACCCTCTCAGAAGCCCAAAGGTTTCATTCTGGGCTTTCCCAGGCCTTGTCCCAGCTAGTGTCTCCTACTGTTGCAAGCATTTACTGTCTCTTCCTAAGCAGTTAATTCCAGTATTAAGTCACACTGTTCATCAGAGAGCTGTCTCTGGGGATGGGATGACAGTGTTTTCTGACAGCAGGCAGCCCAGACTCCAGAGATAGAGCTTCCAATCCCTCTACCTGCTGCTTGGTGCAGCAGGGAGACGGAGCCTGGGCTGAGGGACAGAAAAGATAAAGGGAGTTGCACAGAAGAAGAGCCCAGCAGGTCTCAGAGTCGACAGGCCCAGACTGAACAGGGGGTGCCTTGACTGACAGCCATAAGGTGCTGGCAAAATTTCCTGCAGAATAACAACAGTGAAACAGCAAGTAGATGCTGTGCACCAGCCAAAGCAGAGTGGGCCGCTGGGAGAGCTTGGATGGCCCCTCCACACCCAGCATCCTAACATCCCACTCTGCAAGCTCATGAAGAGCCCTCAAGTCTCTACACCACCACAGAGAAGATCTGAGATAAACGCTGTCTCTGCAGCCAATTGCTCTGCCTCTCTGTGCCTGCAGAGACTGAAAGCAGCTTCTACACAAAGCTGCTGGTTCCGTACACATCAGGAAAGAGCTGCAGTGTGATGACCAAACCACAGTCCAGGTACTGATGCTTCCTGTGAGCAGCAGCAGTGAGGTCAGCAGAGCCTCAGCTCAGCTCAGCGAGGGAGTTCACTCTGTCCTCAGGGACCCAGGTGTGACCACCTTCACCTCACGTGGCGTGGCCACCCGGCCCTGGCAGGACCTGCAAGTGTGGGCTCTGCTCCAGGCAGTGCCGCGGTGTGAGAGCAAGCACAGCTGACTGGACCTGCCTCATCAGCAGAGCAGGCACATGTGAGCCCAAGAAACTGCTGCCTCCACATCTGGCAGCTGCACATCTGTCCCCAAGGTTAATGATGCACCTTGAATCCCAGCTCTCCCTCTACCAGGAGGGGCTGCCTTCCTATTCTGGGATTTCCATAGTCCCAGCGGCAAATCAGAACTGTGTCAATCATCCTATGTTGGATTGCTACTCTGTAACCAACCTGTTCCCTTTCCTAACAGGTCTGTCCCCCCTTTCACACAGCGTCCTCGTAAGTATTAATCACTTCTGCAGGCCTTCCATTCTAATCTTCCCCACATCCTCCAAACACGAGCACAGCATTCATGGGGAACGTGTGATGGATTCTGTAACAGCAGTATGCTTCTCTCCCCACCTTTTAACAAAGACAGGTTCAGTCTCCTCCTGCTACCCACTGACCTGTGAAGCCCAAGCTGCATGTGACAGCACCAAAGCCTTTCTGCCACTTGCCAATTTCTGCTCCTTTTAGTCCTCAGCAACACATGGGGGAAGCCCAGTGTGTTTCTTCCAACAATTACACAGCGGCCATGAGGTTAGAAAAAAACTCCCCTTTTGCCCAAGGATACGTGGTGCAGTTTAATCCTTTCTGATGTGTGGTTCTGTGTGAGGTCAGAAGGGCTGATGGACACTTCCCAGACCCCTCCGTTTGACAAGGTGGGTTTGTCACAAGTGTCACAGTCTGAGGAGAGCTAAGAGAGGAAGACAGGCAATTCCCTTTGTATGTCTTACAAGAGACAAAGCTTTCTCTGGGCACTTATGTAACACAACCACAGATGACAACAGCAGTTGTAAGGTTGTTCTTCCCTGCATCCATCCCAAATATGCCACAGACCTTGTGCAACTCTTCTGCAACTTCTTAAATGTCACACAGTTCATAGGGAGTGAATTCCTCCAAATTTCCTTGGCATTTTCTTCACTCCATGTCACACAGGCCACTGGATCAGCTTCCCATTTTGCCAGCTCATCTCATTATCAAGGTATCATGGATCAGTTCACAATCCATGAGCTTTGGGAAAGGTGTATAAGCTATCCCTCTGTATAATGTAACCTACACCGTCTTTGCTCTCTCAGCTCCTTTCTGAAACGTGCTGAAGCCGCTGACTAGAAACACAAACATGCCACCTTATGCTTAGAAAGCCAAGTTCCTGAAGCTGCAACTTCCCTAATGTAACAAACTCACCAAACTGCTGCTCCAAGCAGAAAGACAAATTACCCAAATGTCTCAAGCCCCGCTAGGAAAAGAGGAGAAACCGCAGTGAGGGCAGTCAGAGCCTGGGCCCCAGAAGCAGGGGCCAGTGCACCAGTCACCTCCCACAGCACCTCAGTCAACCCAGGAGCTCCCTCCCCACTGGCGTATTCAATGCCACCCACTTCTCCCTCGCCCTTGGAGCCCCTCACTGCTGCCCCACTCCTGCCCCATATGTCCCTCTCAACGACCAGCTCACAGCTGCATCACAGCCCATTTCCCCTGTGCCCTGCCCCGCACGGCAGCCCAACCCACGGCCACGCTCTGACCCGCTCCTCCGCTCCGCTCCTCTCCTCCCCTCCCCTCCCCCCCCTACCCTGCCCTGCCCTACAGCCCCACGCTCCCCCTCAGAGCCCTCCC
>VZRE01004007.1:47966-64087 GCA_013396775.1 Cephalopterus ornatus | reverse complement strand
GGGGGTGCCGGCTGGCAGGTGTCCCCGGTTTGGGCTCTACAGCGTCCCCCGGCACGGCGCGGTCCTGCCTGCCCGGGCTCGGTGCTGCCCCTACACTGGGCTGCTGCTGGCGGTCGCGACCCCGTCCCGGCTGCCCCGGAGCTTCGGGAGGCGCGGGACGGGCAAGGGAGCGGCTGCGCCCGTCCGGAGAGCAGCGACGGTGCGGGGGCACTGGTGCAGCCCCGCGGCCCCCCGGAATTACCGGAGCCGGGTACCCGGGTGCCATGAGGCGCTTCCTCGTGATGACGGCCCGGGGGGGTCCCGGAGGCCGCGGGGACGGACAGGCACGGCTGACTTTCGGCCGTGGGCCGGTGGGATGAATCACGCCTTCCCCTCGCCGCCTCCCCGGCCGGTGCCGTCGCAGCCGGTAATTACCGTGTTTATGGCAGAGCGGTGGTGGGCGGTGGGAGAGGAGGGGCAGGAAGCGTGTGCCCGGGACGGGGCGCCCCGGCCCTCGCCCGCAGCTGAGATGCGGGAGGGAAGGGCGTTTTCCCGTGGGACGGTGCCCGCTGCTCCAGCAGCACGTGCAGGGTGCCGAGGGTGCCGGGCCCGGCTGTGCCCGTGGGCAGCCGCCCCCACCGCACGGGACTTCAGATGTGCCAGCCTGCCCCGGGGATGTACAGCTGGTGTAGGTTGGGGTGATGGGCCCCCCATGGAGCTGCAGCCCCCCCACTACGGCACACTTTGCCCCCAGGGGTGCAGATGCCCTCTTGTGGGTGTCAGTGAGGCCTGGGGTCCCTGACCGACTGTTCCCTCAGCTTAGGGGGGATGTGGGGCCATTGCCTCATAAGGCTGCTGTGGCAGGGGGTGGGGGCAGATCTCAACATCTGGATCTGTGTGCTCTCCTCCTGTGCCAGGCAATAGCTGACTCCAGAGCCCCTGTCTCCATCCCCATTTCTTCCCTCCTGTCAGGCTTTTCTGGGATGGATCACAGTCCCCTTCTAATACCCCTGGCAGCTGCTGCTGCTTTCTTGCAGCATGTCCCTTCCTGGGGGAGCAGGGCTGTCCTCGGTGCCCAGGCTGGATCCTGCTCTTGCTTTTGTGGTGCGACCAGCCCATGGGAGCAGGTGGTGGAGAATGAAGCAAGGCTACAGCTGCCCTCACCTGCAGTATGGGGACACTGCCCTGGACCAGCAGGTCCCAGTACACAAGGATCTGCCATGGGTGGGGAGGGGGCCTCTGCCTGTCCACGTCTGCTGCCAAAGGGGCCCTGCTAAGCAGTGCACCTGGCTGGCTGGCTCCTGCCCTGGCTAGGGCTTGCTGTGACCCCCTGCGAGGGCTCCCTGCAGCAGGTGACAGTGTTGTCCCTGGGGTGGCCAGCTTACCACAGCAGGAAGAGGGGATGCTGGTGGCATGCAACATCCCAACCTGCCTGGCCCAGGAAGGGAGCAGCCAGCACTGCTGGAAGCAGTGTTGTGTGCCATCTGCCTGGCATGTTTGCCAGGGCCTCCTTCAGGACCTGTTGGCTGGAGCTGCCTGGGGCTCCTATTGGGCAGGGGAGCCTCCGGGGCACAGCTCCTGCCTGGAGATCCACACACCAGGGCACCATGGGGGGCTGAGCTGCGGGCAGGGTGCTGCAGGCACAGGGCAGGAGGCAGGCAGGCTGCCAGCCAGATCCTGTTGGCTCGAGTCCGGGCACAGTGAGCGGGCAGACCTGTCTGGTGGTGCTGCTGCGAAGAGTTGCACAAGGGGCCAGGAATAGAGCAGCAGGAGGTGATTAGAAGGTGTGGGGCCCGGCTGGGTGGCAGCAATAAATAGATGAGGCTTAAGCCCCTGCCTACCTGGGCAAGGCTGCTGGGCATGCCTGTCCACACGAGGCAGCCACAGCCTGTCCCTGGTCCCTGCCATGGCTGAAACCCATGGCTCCAATCCTGCTGCCTCCACTGGGCCAGCCTCTTCCTTTTGCTGCGAGCAGAGCTGAGGGCATACTACTGGCTGGGAATCCTGGCTGTGAGGACACGTGCCCCAGCCTGGTGGCCACAGCAGTGTGGGGACATGGTTCTGGACATGTCCTTCAGGCTGGCTGTAGCCACTTCTCCACTGCCTTCCTGGGGCAGGTGCCGCCTCTGACCTTGCTCTGTCCTGTGGTGCTGCAAATCCCTCTGGCCCAGCACCGTGACTGCTGAATCGGCAGCACTGGCTGCTGCCAGCTGCCCTTGCTCCTCCAGGGATGCGGGCAGGATGCTGCCTGCCAGTGATGCTCAGTGCCCAGCCCTGGGGTAGCTGAGCTCCTGTGCCCCTTGAGGATCTCTCGAGTGGATGCCACATGTGTGTCCAGCTCTGGGCTGGGTGCTCACTGGGAAGCAGGTGCTATGCTAGCTCCAGTGGTCTTGGGTGGGATGAGACAGGGCTGGTACCAAAAAAAAAAGATCATGTAGTTCCTTGTGTCACCACACACTTGCTCCTGAACAGTTGCCTGGGGAACATGGCTCAACCCACAGGTGGCAGTGGTGGCTGTCCCCTGTGGCTGTGGTGTGTGGCATCACCTTGCCTGGCAGGTCACTGTGTGGGCACAGGTATCCTTCGTGCCTGACTGGAGCCTCACTTTCCCTGTGCCCTGTCCCTGCAGGAAGGGTGCTGCCTGGCCCCAGGGAGAGGGGTGACAAGAAGGAGCTGATGTCACTCATTGTCCCCAGCTCAGCTGGGAGTGACAACAGCTCCTTCCTGCACCATGCATCCGGCCCAGCCGTGGGGCCAGTGGGACAGGGCCGTTCCCACGGGGCCACAGCCCAGTGCAGGAAGGGCACGGTGGTGTTGGACTGGCATGGGGGTGACCCAGACCCCTGAGCAGTGCTGGCTGCTGAGGGTCTCTGGGGACATGGCTGAGGTCTGTTTTGTGGGGAACCAGCTCAGTTCAGCCCATTGCTGGGGCAGCTGTGGGCTGGCAGCCCTCCACCACAGCCATGCCCTCTGCCACCCTGTGCAGGGGGGCACTGTGTGCCTGCTGTCTTGCCTGCAGCTGGTCCCTGTCATCCTGGGGTGTGCAGAGAGGACGGTGAAGTCCTGACTCCCCTCTGCTGCAGCTCAGCCTCCGTAATCCCCTTCTCATTCCAACTGACCAGCTTATTTCCTGGCTAATTCCCCAAGCTATAAATACTGCTCTGCCTCAAAGGGCCCTGAGGCCCCGTGGCCACCTCATGGGGCAGCATCTGGTCCCCCTAACATGGGGGCAAGAGCCCTTGTCTTTTCTGAGAGTAAATGGTGTCACTTGCGAGAGCAACTGCTGTGGGGCCAGTGAGACCTTGGGCAGAGCTAGCTCTAGCCCAGTTCCCCGTGGCTGCAGTGGGGACTGTCCTTCACCAGGCAGGGCTATCCCTCAGACCCTTGCTGGGGTATGAGGGGTTCCCAGTTATCTGTGGGTATTGGGAGATGGGCAGCTCAGGGCCCAAGGGAGAGCCCTGTCCCTCACCTGAGTATCCCCCTGTCGCCAGGCCGCAATGAGCCCCTGAAGAAGGAGTGTCCCAAGTGGAAGAGCGATTACCCCATGACAGATGGGCAGCTGCGCAGCAAGCGGGACGAGTTTTGGGACACGGCACCTGCCTTTGAGGGCCGCAAGGAGATCTGGGATGCCCTGAAGGCGGCTGCCTATGCTGTGGAAGCCAATGACCACAGCCTGGCCCAGGCCATCCTCGATGGAGCCAGCATCACCCTGCCCCATGGTGAGGGTCAGCACTGGGGGTGTGGGTGGGGTGGGTGCTGAATGCCTCATGTCTGGGCACATAGGGATCCCAGGTTGGAGTGGAGAAGGGCACACAACTGCCATCCACATGGCTCCACCCACCCAAGGAGGGCAAGGCAGGCTCTGCCACACTGCCTGGGCTAGCCCTGTCCCTATTTGGGTGGTCCATGGGGATGACCTCCCTCAGCATCTCATCATACTGTCCCCAGGGTCCCTGACGGAGTGCTACGATGAGCTGGGCAACCGGTACCAGCTGCCTGTCTACTGCCTGGCACCTCCCGTCAACCTGATCCTGGAGCGGAGTGAGGAGGAAGCAGTGGAGCCAGCCGAGCCCCTGCCCAATACGCGGCGGGAGTTTGCCCTCAAGGTGCGGCTCTCCACTGGCAAGGACCTGCGGCTCAGTGCCAGCATGGGCGACACCATCGGGCAGCTGAAGAAGCAGCTGCAGGCGCAGGAGGGCATTGACCTGGCCTGGCAGCGCTGGTTTTTCTCAGGCAAGCTGCTCACTGACCGCACACGACTGCAGGAGACCAAGATCCAGAAGGATTTTGTTGTGCAAGTGATCGTCAACCAACCCCTGCCACCCAGGAACTGAGCCACCCCCCACTGGTTGAGGGGAGAGGGGAAGGGGCTGGGAGACAGTGGCACCTCTGGGGATGCCCCATGCTGTGTTCCAGCCCTGATGGAGGTGGAGCAGCTCCTGCTCCTCCCTGAGGCTGCCTCCCACCAGGGTGACCCGCCAGGAAGGTTTGCATGGGGCTATGCCACTGCAGCGGCCCCTCTTGCCTGGGGACACGGGCAGGCGCCGTGTTTTCTGCGGGAGGCTCGAGACCAAGTATTTTTGGGGCTGGGGCTCCTCTGCCAGGCTGTGCCGGCAGGGAGAGGCTGTGACCCACTGGGCTCTGGCTCCCCCTGGCCTGGAGACCTGTGGGATGCTGGGCTGGGTGGAGATGTCTCCCCTCTGTACATAGTCTGTATTTATCAATAAAACCTTTTCATCCTTCCTCTGGCCTCAGGAACAGGCTGGAGGGGGCTGTTACCCACAGCCCCAGGGAGGTCCCCATGCCTGTTCTTCATCAGCTCCCAATGTCAGGATAAGTACAGGGTGGCCAAGGGTAGCCTGGACACCCCAGCTCTGCTGCCTAGTGCTGCCCTGATCCTGTCCTGCCAGCTCCAGCTCTTTGCCTGCCTGGACCCTTCCCCAGCACATCATTCCACTGTCATCCTGGCTGCTTCTCAGTGTGGGATGACCATCTCCCTTTCCCAGTGCTTCGCCTTTGGAGGTTTAAACCCACGTCTGCCCTGGGGCCAGGTGGGACAGTCTGTGGAGGGGGAAAATCCCAGGACCACCTTCATGGCCTGTCCTGGTAAAAATAGTGCCTTTGTCACCTAAGGGTGGCCCTGGGGACTGCCCAGGAGGGTGACAGTGACGTGTTGCCATCTGTCCCTCCCATGGGTCCTGTGTTGGGGGATAGTGCCCAGCGCATTAACTGTTCTGGCACAGGGCAATGCTGGCCTCATCTTACAAGGGGAGAGTGCTCAGAAGGGTTGAACAATGTTCCTGCTGCCGGGAATAGCTGCCAGCTCTGCCTGTCAGCTCCATGTGAGGCCAGTCCTGCTGCCAGGCTGCCGTGTGCAGTGGGGGAGGCTGGACGGCTACACAGACCCTTGGCAGGGCTGCTCGGAACGTTCCACACCTGAGGTCATCCTCTAAAGCAGCACAGAGGGGCCATGACTTCTGGCATCTCATGCTGCCTGCTGCTGGCTGAGAGGCTCGGGAGGACCACTGCCTCGTGTGGGAGTGGGTAGCCCCCTCAGTCCCAGGTGCTGGGAAGCCTTGGGCAATGCTGGTAGCTGCTGCAACATCTGGTTGCACAGAGATGGGGTAATGGGAACCATGGGGAGCTTCTTGGATGCCCAGGGTGGGTTACACAGGCACTGTGCCTATGGGATGACCCCAGACCATGTTCCTGCTCTGCTGACCCTCTCTTGACTGGCTGCCATGAGTTCTGTGTGCCCCAGCTCCCCATTACAAACACAGGATCACTGGGCAACCCATGGGGTGGCAATGGGTCTCTTTAAGAGCGGGGCTGGAAAGGTGAGTCAGGGCCACCAGAAAGCAGGAGGGTGAGCTCATGGCAAAGCTGCCCCAGTCATGTGGAGCAGCCACAGCTGTTGGTGCCCTTGGGCTGCGGAACGGAGGGGCAGGCAGTATAAAGCCCCACAGGCAGTGGAGCTGCCGGCAGCACCAGGAGCCACGACCGGGCACTCCCTGCCTGTGGTGGCAAGGAGAAAAGGATACATCCTGCACGGGACAGTGCATTGTGGGCAGATATGGAGCTGGATGTGGAACGGGCCAAAGAGCTCATCGAGCAGAAGCTGGCAGAGGAGGAAGAAGAGGAGAAGGTGGGTCCATGCTCCAGGGGGACCTGCCTGGGCTGTGGCAGGGACCCCCATTGTGTGTGTCCATCCTTAGGGACTCAGATGTGAAGAGGTTGGCATCGATCTTGCCATCTTGGGGGATGCAGTGAGGTACCTAAGGGCTCTTCGGGAAATCAGGTTCCCAACCTGGCAGCTCTTGGGGCAGAGCTGAGCAGCAGGCAAGTGCCCAGCTTGCCAAGTAGGATGGGTGGGCAAGTGCAAACCCAAGGGCTGTCAGGCGCCCTGTAGAGCTCAGTGGCGAGCTGGGAGCTGTGTCCAGAGCCACCTCCACCAGCAGGCTAGGAATGGAGGGAGTGGGGCTGCTCTGTGCCCAGCCAGGACCATGCAGCCCCCACTGTGCCTGTGCAGAGACTCAAAGGGGATGACGCACAGGAGCCGCCGGCTGTGGAGCGGATGAACACACCTGATCTGGAGGAGGAGAAACGCCATGGCCCCAGGAACTGGGGCCTTGAGGCCATCAAGGTGAGGGGCTTGGGGTGCGGGGTGGCCAGGGGTAGCTGGGCACAGAGAAGTCAAACAAGGCACTGCATGTCCTCTCCAGGGCCAGGAGAGGGTGCGGAGGAGTTCAGTAGATCTGCGTCGAGAGATCATCGATGTGGGGAGCATCCAACGACTCATCGAGCTCCGCAAGCAGCGTCGGCAGCGCCGGGCAGAGCGGGCAGCCACCCCCGAGCCCCCCCAGCCACCTGAGCCCCTGGAGATTGTACGTCAGTAGGTCATCAGTAGGTCCCAGGCTGCGGGAGGGGGCTGCTGGGACAGAGGCTGGAGCACCCACGGGCCACTCCCAGGTCACCCTGCCAGTCAGGGACCTCCCTGGGGAAGCAGGGCAGGGACCCCCCATGTTGTTTTCTCTTCTGCACCCCTGTGATGCCCCAGCCCTCAGCCTGTCCCACTGCCAGGTGGGTCCTGTGGAGCCAGAGACCTTCTTGCGAGCTGCTGTTCAGGGCAAGATGCACATCATCGAGAAGTTCCTGGCAGACGGTGGCCCTGCCGACACATGTGATGAGGTAGCATCCCTGACAGCCACTGGCTGCCCTCTACCTGTGCCCTGCCACCATGTCCTGCAACCGTGCCCCGGCATGCCTGTGGGCAGGGGCTGGGACCCCTGGGACAGGGCTGGAGATAAAACAAGTCTGGGCCGGGGAGGATGAATCCGTCCACCAATGTGGCACCTTGTTCCCCAGTTCCACCGCACAGCCCTGCACCGCTCCTCGCTGGAGGGGCACATGGATATCCTGCAGAAGCTGCTGGACAGTGGGGCCACGGTTGACTTCAGGGACCGGGTGAGGCTGCATCCTGAGCCCAGCTCCATGCTGTCTGAGCCTCTGGGCATAGTGCAGTTGGAACTACAGTAGGACTAAGGTCCCTGCAATGGGGCAGCGCTGTCCCTGTCACAGAGGTGGCTGCAGGCAGGGTTCTGCCAGTTCAGCTTGGGCACAGGGACCAGCTGGAGTGGGGGATGGACACGGGCTGCAGGTGTGCCCTGCCATAACACACTCCTATGTGCCCAGCTGGACTGCACTGCCATGCACTGGGCCTGCCGAGGCGGGCACCTGGACGCTGTCAAGCTGCTGCAGGACCGTGGGGCAGACCTCAACGTAAAGGACAAGGTGAGCAGGGCAGAGCTCAGGGTCACAGGGTTGGGGGCAGGGGCATACACTGGGTGACTGGGCTGGCCCTGTGCTGAGTTAGCAGGAGTGGGTGCTGATCCCCCGTGATGTCCATCTCCCTTCTGAAGCTTCTCAGCACACCGCTCCATGTGGCCACCCGGACCGGGCACCTTGACATCGTGGAGCACCTCATCCACTGCGGGGTGGATATCAATGCCCCAGACAGGGTAAGTGCTGGCACGCCTGGACAGCACTGAGGAGGCAACACTGATCCCTCTCCTTGACCCCTCCAAAGGCTCCTAGCACCCACAGTAGGGCAAATCTGGGCACACACATCCCTGCCCCAGGGTGGTGGCAGCCACAGCCAGGGCTGGAACAAGCACTGTTCCCCTTGTCCTTGTGGGGAGGTGGGTGTGCTGGGAGCTGGGGACAGACAGGGGATCCCTATCCCTGGATCACAATCCCCAGTGAGGCTGTGTCTCTCACAGGAAGGGGACACTGCGCTGCATGATGCCACACGGCTCAGTCGCTACAAGATCATCAAAAAACTGATCCTGCATGGGGCTGACATGATGGCCAAGAACGAGGTGAGCATGGGGGGCTAGCACCAAGGCCATTTTCTGACCCACCGTATCACACCACCCCAGCCCCAGCTTCTCTCTGCTTGCTCTTGCAGGCTGGCAAGACTCCGACGGACCTGGTGCAGCAGTGGCAGCTGGACACGCGCCAGGCACTGGAGACCAAGGAGCAGCCACAGGGGGAGATGGAGGTCCCTGCATGATGGCACCAGGAAGGGACCAGGGATCAGGCTTGGCTCCAGGGATGAGACTTGTCTGTGTCAATAAAAGTAATCGAAGAGCAGGATTCAACTCCAGAGTGCTGTGGAGCTGGGCAGCCTGCACTGGTGTTGATGGGCCTGGGGAAGCTGGGTTATCTCAGGAGCAGGTTATCTGGCAGCATGATGAGCCCTGCCTCCTATCACAGGAACTCAAGTGTTAGTGACATCATGATGCAAGGACACAAGTGTTTCAAGGGCAGGACTCCTTGCTGCAGGACACTCTGGTTGCTCACAGTCCTTTAAAGTCCCACCTGGGCAAGGTCAGGGAGGAAAATTTCATGAAGGGCGGCTCAAGTCAAGTCCATGCGTTGCTGGTGGCTGGGACTGTGCCAGAGAGCAGCAACTGTACCCCTGCTGGGCAGCCACTCTGTGGGGCTGGATGGCTGCTTGTTCTCCTGCCTTCCCCGCTGGAGCCATCGCTGGGGATACATGGTCCCTTTGCAGGCTGGGACCTTTCTGCTGAGTACAGTGCTCATCACTTCCAACCCAGAAATGCTCCCACTCACCTGTTTACAGGAGACCCTACACTAACAGCTGAGGCAGGTGATCCCTGCCCACAGCCCCTGGACTGCCTGCAATGCCTGGTCCCTCCCTGGTCTTGCAGTCTGGCCCTGTAGGAGGCAGACAGACAGCTGCCAGGGCTGGCAAGCAGAAAGGAAAGCACAGCTGGGGTGGCTGGGGCTCGCCTGGAGGGGTGCTGAGCTCCTGCAGCAAGCTCCTGGAGTGGGGAGGAGCATCCTGAGCTCACCTGGTACCACCCCCCATGTCATCTGCCCGTCAGGGTTGCGGGTCTCTCACGTGCCCTGTCAAACATTAACAGCCCTCGGTGGGGCAGGCAGCACAGCCAGCGGCAGCACGCAGACCACCATGGCATTCAGCACCCGCCTCGCCTCATCTCTCTGGCCCACCCTGGAAGCTCTGCGCTGGGCAGCCCCCAGGCAGTGCCGGGGATTCAGCACTCCCCAGGGACCAGAGCCCTCACTCGACCTAAGAGGCATCTTCCCACCCCTCGCCACCCCTTTCTCACCCACACGGGAGGTGGACTATGCCCAGCTGGAGGGGAACCTGTCCCGCTACGCCAGCATCCCCTTCCGAGGTAAGCGTTGCCTGCTCTCCCTCTCCATGCAGGCTCCTGTCGGATCCCTGCCCACCACAAAGGCTGTGTGGCATTGTGCAGGCAGCCTGCCAGCTTTCCAAGGGTGCTCAGCCTCCAGCTGGACTTTGCTCCAGAGCTGGCAACCCCTCGGGTGACCCACCTGGGATCTTTTTCACAGCTCGTGCCCGGACACATGTGTGTGTCCTTGCACACCCCCATCACATGCCAGCGTGTGCTTGCATGCACACTCCACACATGTGCAGGCTTGCACACATCCTCCACATGTAGATGCAGGCTTGCATCTACCCAGTGCACGATGGGTGTGCTTGCACTCTTGTGCACACTCACACACATTCATGGGATATGTATCTGTTGATTGTCCAGGATGGATTGATGATAGAAGAGGGGCTGCAGAAGAGGCTGGGCGTTGCAGGGATGTGCCCTGGGGTCTCCTCTCTTCTGACCAGAGGGTCTGGAGCTGCAGGGATGTAGGCAGGAGAGGACATACTGTGGGCTGCAGAGAGCCCTGATCCAGTGCCAGCAGCAAAGAAGGGAGTGAGAGTGATGGGGGTACCTGGAAGTCCTGGCAGTCTGCCCACGTGCCCAAGCCCTGCCCTTCCCACACTTGTGTTCCAGGGCTGGTGGTGCTGGGCTCCAATGGAGAATATCCCTACCTGGCACCCCGTGAGCGGCTGGAGGTGGTGAGCTGTGTGCGCCGGGCTCTGCCCAGGGACCGCCTGCTGCTGGCCGGCTCAGGCTGCGAATGTGAGTGCCTGTGCAAACAGTGTAGGGGGCATGTGTCCCCTCTGGGACACTTCTCACCCCTCTGCCTCATCCCCAGCCACCCAGGCCACCATCGAGCTGACTGTCAGCATGGCAGAGGCGGGGGCTGATGTGGCACTGGTTGTGACACCCTGCTATTACCGGGGGGCCATGACCAGTGCTGCCCTAGTCCATCACTATACAGAGGTGAGCCATGTCCAGGGCCTGTGGCAGTCTCAGCTGGGGCAGCACCATGGAGAGCATGTTCAACGTGTCTCCAACCCTGCCAAGCCGATGAGCTCTGTCTGGCTGTCCGCAGGTCAGTGATGCATCCCCCATCCCCGTGGTGCTCTACAGTGTCCCTGCCAACACCGGCTTAGACCTGCCCATGGAGGCTGTCATCACCTTGGCTCAGCACCCCAACATCATTGGGATCAAGGACAGCGGTGGGGACGTGAGTGGAGCAGAGCTTTCCCAGGGCTGGCTGTCACCAAACCTGGCCTCAATCTGGAAACAGGGAGCTGGGACTTGCAGCCCTTCCCCAGACCCCAGTGCTTCCAGCAGGAACCATGTGGCAAGGGGGACTGGGTGATGCCTGCTCCAGGGCACAGTGTGTCTCTCCCCAGATCACCCGCATGGGGCTGATGGTCCACAAGACGAGGCAGGAGGATTTCCAGGTGCTGGCAGGATCGGCTGGCTTCCTGCTGGCAAGCTACACCATAGGTAGGTGCAGCTGCCCCTCCTTGGCTGGGGGCACAGAGTGCTGCCCTGGGGACACTGGCAGAGACTGGCAGGTGGGGAGGGGGAGTCAGGCAAGGGGTGGTGATGCCTGGGAGGTGCTGGCTGGGCACAGCATGCCAAGCTGGCTGCCAATGTGCCCTGGTGTTTCTAGGTGCATCTGGGGGGGTATGTGCCCTCGCCAACGTCCTGGGGGCCCCCCTCTGCCAGCTGGACTGCCTGTGCCGTAAGGGCCAGTGGCAGGAGGCCCGTGACTTGCAGCACCGTCTCATCGAACCCAACACAGCAGTGAGCAGGCAGCACCCCTGGGATGCTGAGGGGAGGGGGTGCCAGGCGATGGCAGAGCCAGAGGGAGGCAAAAGATGGAAGTCCCTGGGGCTGCAGGGGGTGGAGCGGTGGTCCAGGGTGACAGGATGGCACAGCACCTGGCCAGTGAGCTGAGCCAGGCTGGAGGTGACAGGGTGGTAAACACCAGCCCTGCCACATTAACGAACTTCACTGGCAGCAGGCACCTGCCTGACCCACTGTGAGAGCCTTGCTGGTTATTTATAGGCAACAATAGGGGGAAGAACAGCTCCTTCCCAGGCCCCCCAGCCCACTGTGGAGTGGCCTGCCCCTGCTGCAATGAGCCCACCGTGCCACACGGCTGCTCCCCTGTGCAGTTGTGCTCTGCACCCCCATCCCATGATGGGCAGTTCATGGGGTGCTGCAGTCACCTCACACCCTGCCCAGCCTTGCAGCCTCGCATGGGGAGGGCAGGAGTGATGGTGAGCAAGGAGCAGGGGCTGCAGAGCAGAGCCCACAGAGCATGCTGGCCCATGGGAGCAAGTCCCTGCATCCTCCCTCCCACAGGTCACCCGCCGGTTTGGGGTCCCGGGGCTGAAGAAGGCCATGGAGTGGTTTGGCTACTATGGGGGTCCCTGCCGTGCACCTCTGGCCCCACTGAGCCCTGCCCAGGTTGAAGAGCTGAGGAACACATTCAGCACCAATGGCTGGTTGTAAGGGGTCCCCCATCTGCCCCTTCCCACACCAGGAAGGCACAGGAGTCAGGGACCCCAGGAACTGGGGACATGGTGGGGACACTGGGACAAGGCTGTGCTGGGCAGAGTGGGTAAGGAGGGCAAGCCCTGGCCAGCCTGCATTCCTGCCAGCCCCCAGGGGCCTGTTGTCCTCACGTGGAAAGGGGTGGATCCTTGTGCCATGAATAAACCGGCTGTCTTCCATGTCTGCAGTCCTGCCTGGATAAGCCCCCTGCCCCATCCCTGCTCCCAGCAAAAAGGACATGGCACAGGCGTTTGGCAACATGGTTTACTCAGCTGAGGCCTGTGCAGGCAGCAGCACGAGGCAGGGTCACAGCAAGGCACGGGACCGGTGCAGACAGAGACCGGCAGGGAGGGCATGGCCCCTGCAGCCCCACACCAGGCAGTGAGGGCTGCCAGGACCCCTGCGCCACAGCCAGCCAGAATACACTGGGGGTGAAGGTGAGCATGCAGCAGGGAGATGAAGGATGCATCTGGAGGGCAAAATGGGGAGCTATGTGCCCCCTGCCTGCCCCTTTGCCATGCCTCTAACCCCTCCCAGCCTGCCCAGACTCCCTGCTCCAGCCCTGCCACCCCATGCAGCCCTGCTTGTGCCCCTCATCCCAGGCTCCTGCTGACCCTGCTCCTCATTCATGATCGCTCCCACCCTCCACCAGCATGCAGCAGATATGCACCAGGCTGGGCATCCCTCCATCCCCCTTGGTGTCGCCAAGGCAGTGGGTGAGGCGGATTGGCACAGGGACGAGGAGAACGTAGCCCATTGGCTGGCCTCAAGAGCAGGCTGGGTTCTTCAGGGACACCATGCCACCCTACCCCAGGGCATGCAGAGGGATGGCCAGTCACCCAGAACTGAGGGTGCAGGCCACAGCGCGCCCAGTGTGCCCATCCTGCCTCCAGACCAGGGCAGTGAAGCGAGCCAGGAGCCGCCCCTCTGGGGGCACATGGTCCAGCCAGGAGCTCCCAGCCAAGGCACCCTGGCAGTGGGGTCAGAGACCAGCCCCTATCCCCACTGCTCCATCCTCTGCAGCAGGCTTGCAGCCCTAGTGGTCCACAGTCTTCCTGGGAGACAGAGGGGCCAATCTCCAACCACCCTGCTCTCCTGCTGCTCCAGCAGGTGCCAGGGCTACAGCCAGAAAGAGAAGGCACCATGGCTGCCTGGGGGCACTTGGGTGGAGAGCAGAAGATCCCATCCCCTCCAGCAGCAGGGGTTCGGCAGGAGGATGCTTGGTGGGGACAAAGGGCAAGGAGGCACTCAGCAGTGCCACATCCCTGCTCCAGGGCCAGCCACTGCCCAAGTAGGAGGATCCTTGCTCTGGCGGGAAGGGATGTGGGGCACCGTCACGCTGTCAGGTTGTGGGCAGACTTGGAGGCACCCTGGGCCCTCTGGATGATGGCTGTGCATTTCTCCCGCCGCAGCAGCTTGTTGTTCTCAAAGAAGCCCTCGTTGCGGGGCACCCCGTGAGAGCCGTCAGGGAAAGTCAGGAGACCTGGGAAGGGGAGGGAAGGACTGGGAGTGAAGGGACAGGGAGAAGCACCCACTGGAGATGGGGCCAGGGGATGAAAGGACAAAACTGGGAGATGCTGGAAGGGGCTGTGCTGAGCAGGGCTGTGTGGATGCCTGCACCATGCCACCAGGCACTCACCAAAGCCGTACACTCGCCCGCCTTTGAACTCGCCCTCAAAGGTCATGTTGTCGCAGCGGGTAAAGACTCCAACACCATTGAACTTGCCCTGCACAAACTCCCCCTCGTACCTAAGTGGGGAGGAGCTCCTGAGGAAGCAGCTCCCCACTGCAAGTGGGGGTGCCTGGGGAGGTGTACATAGGAGTGCCCACCTGGAGCCGTCAGAGAAGGTGAGCACGCCACAGCCGTGGAACAGCCCGTTCTCAAAGTGCCCCACGTAGGCGGTGCCGTCAGCAAATGTCAGCTGCCCAATGCCGTGCCTGCGACCTAGATGAGGGCAGAAACAGGCAGTGCTGGACAGAGGCAGGACCTACCCCCATGTGGAGCTGGGCACGGATATGGGGGCTGCTTGTCCCCCAGCACAGACGGCACCATCCCCTCCTGCCCCATCTCACCTTCCTTCCACTCGCCGCGGTACTCCTCCCCGCTGGAGTAGGTGAAGGAGCCTTTAGTCAGGGTCATGGCAACAGCCTCCGGCACAGCAGGACAAGAGCTGGCAGGAAGAGGCACAGAGAGCTGCTGGGCAGGGAGAGCAGTCTGACTTGCCCAGAGCCCCTGCAATGCCTCGTCTCACAGAGAGGCACCTGTCTGCCCTGGGGATGACTCTGCCAGGGCACGGTGCAGATGAAGAGGTGACCCCAGGAGCACAGCTGCCCTGCCCTGGCTCTGAAACCCCAGCCACCAGGTTCGGGTTGCTGCCCGCCCCACTGCAGGGCTCAGGCCAATGTGAGCCCACGGGGGTCACAGCCCTGTGAAACGTGAGCGCGTGGCAGGAAAACCAGTGTGGCAGGAGCTGTCTGCCTCCAGCCTGGCACTCTGACAGAATCCCAGGGGTCCTGCACCACGCAGGCTCAGGCCAGGGGCAACCCTCAGCTCTGCTGGAGCAGTCCCAGGCAGAAACAGGCATTCTGGAGAGGAAATGCTGGGTTGTGCTTGGTGCCAGCTCTTCAGGGGAGGAAACAGAGAGCTTGTGGTGTTTCCAGCTCCAGCATCAAGGATGGGCAAACTTGGCTCACCCCCAGGGATGGGAGGCCACTCCTAAAAGGGACAGCGGAGAGAGGACCCTGAGGCTTCAGGGCTTTGCTCCACTATCCAGAGCTTGCAAACCTGCCTGCAGACAGCAAGCAGCACCCGGAGACTGTACATCCCTAGAGCCGCTGCCACGCAGCACAGCCCTCCCCAGGACACAGGGAAGGCACCAGCACGGAGCCAGACCCGCGGGCGGGCCGGGCGCTGCCTCTCCCGCAGCTGCCGGTGCGGCTCAAGCAGTGCCCGTGACGGGAAGGGACTCCCCGCATGCAAACGGAGTCTTATCTGCTCACACTCGGCTGCGAACCACCCGAGCGGTGCGTGCTGAGCCACGCGAACTCGGGAGCACAGCAGGAACTCGCCAAGGCTTTGTGTCCAGAGAAATGGCCCCAGGCGAGGCGAGCAGCGACTGAACAGTGCTCTCTGCCGATGGCAGCGCCCGGGAGCTCACCGCCGGCTCGCAGCCCGCAGCCTGCCCAGCCATGCCAGGCGCAGGGGCGGGAGCTGACGGGGACTGCGAACTCCGCCAGCACGGCCTGTGACACTTCACGGGGGACGGGGGGCTCCACGACTTGGGGCTCGTGAGGCCAGGAGTGTGCCCGGAGGCGTGACCGCGCCCACGGTGCATGCACCCACACCCTGCCGCGTCCATGCACCCACGGGGGATGCACCCGCACGCCGCTGTGTCCATGCACCCACATCCTGCCGTGTCCATGCACCCACATCCTGCCGTGTCCATGCACCCACGGGGGATGCATCCGCACGCCGTCGTGTCCAGGCACCCACACCCTGCCGTGTCCATGCACCCACGGCTGATGTACGCACGCCCCACCAGCGGGACGCTCGTGGCGATGGTCGCGGGCCCGGTGCCTGCCCGGGGGTGGTGTGGGCGGCGCGGGCGGCGCAGGGGCCCGTGGCCCGCGCTCACCTGGCTCCGCGCTGTCCGCCCGCACCGCTCCCCACTGGGTCCCGCCAAGGGGCGGCGGCCGCGCCACCGCCCCTTCCAGCACCCGCCCCGCCGAGCGGTGCCACGCCGCCAGCGTCCATCCCCGCTCACCGTTGGCTGTCTCCATGGCAACCAGTAGCAACGCGGCTGCTTATTGGCCAACTCTGTAGCACACCCTCGCCCGCCGCCATCTTTGTGTGGGGCAAGGCAGTCCCCACCC
>VZRE01004007.1:23890-34098 GCA_013396775.1 Cephalopterus ornatus | reverse complement strand
TGGCAGCGGCCCGTGTGCTCCCTCCTGGTCTGCCTCGGCCTCAACTTCCTCCTGCTCACCCTCGGACAAGGTGCGCGTCGGGAGTCGGGGCCGGTCTCCTCCTCGGACCCCCCCCGGGCTGACGCTGTCCCACCTCTTCCAGCCGCCTGGTACTCGATGCTCGCCCTGTTGGTCGCGGTGCCGGCCCTGCTGGGCTACCTGCAGGAGACGTGCCGGGTCCGGCCCTCGGAGCCGGAGCTGGTGCGCAGGAGGTACCACAGCATCCGCAGAGAGGACCTGCGCAAGGTGCAGCTCTCCCGGCAGGAGGCCATCGCCCAGGTCAAGAGCTTGTGAGTCCCTGGGGACGCCCCAGCTCTGGGCCTGTGGGGGCCTCTGCAGCCGGGAAGGCTTCTCTGGGTCTCTGCAGAGAGTCTGGATTCGTGCCAGGCTGGCCACTGTAACCCGTGTGAGTGTAGGGGAGTCAAGGTGTGTGTTTGTGAGGCTTTTTTGTGACTGTGAGGTCTTATTTACAGCCTGATCCAGCTGGAGGGGTTTCTGAGCGGAATGTGTTGCAGCTGTGAGGCCGTGTACCGTGTGCTGTACTGGGAGAACCCCACCATCTCTTCCCAGTGAGTAGTACCGGGTCAGACACCCTGTGGTGGGCTTGGTGGGGAGAGGGGCCAACCCAGGCCTGTGGATTTGTATTTGATATGTTTGGTACTTGGAGAGAGCAGGTGGAACACCAGATGAAGGAAGGAGTTTTATGCTGTGGTGTGAGCTACTCCAAGTTGACCGCAGTATCGTGCTGGTTTTTGTAGGTTTTATGGGGCACTGCTGTGCACTGTTTGTGTCCTTTATCTACTGCCCCTCTGCTGGGTCCTGGCCATCGTCAACAGCACCCTCTTCCTGGGCAACACCCAGTTCTACCAAGGTATGAGAACTCCCTGGAAGTGTCCTGTGTGGAATGGGATGGGGAAGGGCCCTGTGAGGCCAGAGATCGTGCCCTGGGCCTCTCCCAGCACCCTCACATGAGCACAGTGTCCTATGTTAGGCTCTGCTTGAACCCCTCCAAGGGCAATGGTGCCCTGTGATGGTGCTCAACAGCCCAGGGTGGGTGGTGTGGTCCCAGAGCCTAGCTGTTGGAGGTGAGGGTCTCTCCTGATGTGTATCCCAGCCTGTGTGCTGTTTTCTTCTCTGCACTGTGGCAAACCATGGCCTGGCAATGCAGCCTGTACATGAGCATCAGCACCCTTCTCAGTCCCTGACCCAGTTCTTTGGGACTTGAAACATGTTCAGTGCCCGTGGCAACGTATGACACAGGTCTGAACACATGCCATTGGAACGGAGAGGAGCTGGAGGCACTCCCTGCTCTGTGGCATATGCTGAAGGAGAATTGAATGTGTCTGAGCTGTGACTAAGGTCCCTGCTGTTCCCTGTCCTGAGCTGGGGCAAGTGTTGGAGGGATTCCTTACTGCCCTAACTTTGATGTGTGAGCAAAGGGGGGCTCAGGGTACCTGAGGGGTCAGGGTTGTATGTCCCAATGTCCCACTCTGAGCCCTGGAGCTCAACTGTTGCAAACGGCTTTTGTGTGGTGGGGCTGGGAGAAGGGAAGTGCCACCCTACTTCAGCTGCATTCCCCCCTTACCAGTGATAATGGAGCTCAAGGCCTCGATTGAACAGTGGGTCGGCACCAAACCCCTCGAGAGCGCTTCAGAGCCTGCTGAACCCCTGCCAGCAGCTGCTGCCCCAGATCGGACCCCCACACCCACCAGCACAGAGGTGAGATAGGGGCAGGGCTGGCAGCTGGAGGATGGGAGCTGCAGAGTCAGCCCCTTGGGTATGACCTGCCTGTGTCCCTCTACCCACAAACTTGTTTGAGCTGCCAGCTTTGCTTGAAGCCTGTGAACTACTCCTGAGCTACTGGGAGGCTGCTCTGCTGCCCTGGGGGCTTGGCTCAGTCCTTTTGCCGCATGTAAGGACGTGGTCTGGGGAGACAGGGCCTCATCTCACTTTCAGGGACTCGTCTTCTCATGGGGCTGCCCAAGGCCTGGTCCATTGTCCTGGAACCTCCTGCAGGAATGCGGCCCCACCTTTAAGCAGAGGCAGGAGGCTGGACTAGCTGTGTGAATCTCTTGCAGGACCTTACCCCTGGCAGCGTGGAGGAGGCAGAGGAGGCAGAGCCTGATGAAGAGTTCAAAGATGCTATTGAGGTTTGAGCCTGGTGGGAGGTGGGCTGTGCCTGAAGGGCAGCTGAGGTGGGAAAGGGCCTTGGTGGGCAAGCTGAGTGCTCAGAGAGGGTGGCTGTGGGCCTGGGTGCCTCTGACTCTGTCTGTGCTCACTCTTGTCTCTTCCCATGCTGCCGGAGAAGGAGAACCAGCTGCTGGTCATGGTGAGTACTGCCATGAAAAGGCGTGCTAGAGGGGCATCTCCTCCCAGCTGGGGATAGCAGCCTTTTCTTGGTTTGCCAGTGGCTTATGGTGATGCCAGGTGGAGCATCCTGCTTGTTAGGTACCCGTCTCTGGGGTGGGTTGCCCTGCAGCCCTCAGCGTGCCCCCAGCCACCCCTTCATGCTCAGCTGACTCTGCCCCCTGCAGGAGGATGACGAGAGCTCTCAGTGCTCAACAGATTTTGACCTCAACCTCCCGGACAATGGTTTTATGAGCAAAAACGAGGTGATCCGCAGCAAGGTGTCACGCCTGACCGAGCGCCTGCGCAAGCGCTACCCCAGCAACAACTTTGGTAAGTTTGGGAGCAGGTGCTGCTTGGGGGAGCTCAGCAGAGCAATCTGTGCTGCTTCCAGTGGAGACCATGAGACTTGGAGTGGACAGAGTTGTGTGGTACCTGCCAGGGCTGTGTTGACACCTCCAATGACCTTCCCCTCTCCATGGGGAGTATGTTCCTAGCCCTACCTAGGAAAGGCAAGGATGGGAAGATGCAGCAACATCATCTCCAAGCTGAGCCTTTACAACGGCTGTGGGTGTTCCTGTACCACTCATGGCTCTAGGCATCAGAGCCCTGCCTGACCTCTGCTCTGTTTCTTTCAGGGAGCTGCACGGGCTGTGCGGCCACCTTCTCTGTGCTCAAGAAGAGGGTGAGTCTTTGGCTTCTACCTCAGCTTGCTGGGTGCACCTGGGGCAGAGGTGTTGTCCATGTCTGGTTTGCCCTGGCTTTCCCCAGCAGCTCAGGTGTCTGGCCTTGGTCTCAGCCCAGATGACTTCAGCTAAGTGCTGGGTGTTGCCATGTGCTTAATGGTGCCAGGAATCCCTTGTGCTGTGGAGCGTTTGTCCCTTTACTGCTTTGGAAGCTGACTCAGACCAAACCCACGTGTCCTGTTGTAGCTCTGTGTCCTGGTTTAGTCCATGTCCTGTGGCCTGAGAGGTTTCTGGTGAAGCAGAGCATGGGTTGCTTATGGGAATGACAGAAACAAACGCCACCCTGTTGCCTTATCTGAGCCCCTCTGTGTGATGCTTGGCACACAGTCCCTGGGCAGTTCTAGGAAGGATGTATCTCCTGCCCCCTCAAGGCTCACATTGCTGTCTCTCTGCTGCCTCCCCTTCTGCAAACTTGTGGTGCCCTTCCCTTATTCCTGGGTTAGTCTGATATACACCTGGGACTCACCTGCATTTCTCTCCACAGCGGAGCTGCAGTAACTGTGGGAACAGCTTCTGCTCCAGGTGTTGTTCCTTCAAAGTCCCCAAGGCTGTGATGGGAGCCACAGGTGAGTGAAAAGGTGGAGGAAGGCAGAGCTCCTGCTTCCGTCTGTGCTGTCTGCCCTGGGATTTGCCCCAGTCCTGGTGGGGAGGGTAGACAGGACCTGCCCAGTGCAACCTGGCTCAGGACAGAGCAGCGATGGGTTTGCAGGTCTCAGAGCAGCTCCATGGCTGGGGTCCCTAGCCTGTGATGGGAAGGGGAGAACACCTCTGACATTTGCTTTCCTTTCCAGCTCCGGACGCTCAGAGGGAGACAGTGTTTGTATGTGGTCTGTGCAACCAGGTGCTCATCAAGTGATGAAACAGACCTAGCCAGCTCCTGTGTCCTGCACTGCCTGACACCTGGTACAGTGGGCAGGCACCCTTGCCACCAGGAACCTGGACTGTTTGGATCCCAGCGTGGCATTCCCCAGACAGAGGATGCTCGACTCCTCCTGCTAACGCCAGGCTAGGGCCTGACCAGCTCTCCCTGCCACGCAAAGGCTGGGTCCCTGTGGTGGAATACTGCCCATGGCTGTGCCCCATCCCTGCAGCTGCTCCAAGCTCCGGCACTTGCTGCGCCCTGCCATGCGCTTCCCCAGGTCCTGTGGCCTGGCTCAGTTATGGAGGAGCCATCTTTCCCTTCACCTCCTGGTTGGGGTGGAACAACCTCAGGGCTCTGTCCCTACCTTTCCCAGCACTATGCTATAAGTGACTGTGTTTTTGGGATCAAGTCAGAACTCTACCTGCATCCCCAGGAGATGTGGTCTTTGGTCCTGCTCAGCTGAGACCCTGCTGGTCTCTCCTGTGCTCCTCGGCCTCACTGCCTGCAGGTTTAGTCTTTTACCCCTGGATTTGGCTGTAGTGCAGAGGAGGCAGGAGGGTGAGTTTGGGCTGGGCTGTGTGGCTGTGTCTCCAGTGTGAGAAGAGGCAGGAGTTGGTGCTGCTCTGTGTGCTTAGTGACTGCTGCTTTCTAATACAGATTAATATATAATTGCATATAGAGAATGACCAATAAATCTCTTGTCCTTATCTGGCTCTTGTCTTGTCCCAGTGAAAGCTGTCCCAGTCCCAGGTGACTCTGATACCTCTGTGGCCTCGGCCCTGCAGGTGCTCATGGAGAAATGGTGTGTCTGCCACCAGCTCTCCATGTTTTACTGGAGTTTCCATCTTCTGTCCTGCTGTAGCCTTATTTGCTCCCTGCTCAGAGCTGTGTGCAGCTGCCCTTTGGCTGTGCCAGGACTGGATCCTGCTGGGCTGGAGCCAGGGAACACCTCAGCTCTGACAGGAGCTGCTGGGCTTCCTCTGCCTTCTGTGGCTGCTCCTTCCCCTGCCCTACCCGGGTGGTGGTCCCACCGGCTGCCTGTGTGCACAAGGATGACCTTTCCCTGTGTGAACAGCAAAGCTCCCAGCTATTCCGGGAATGTGACCCTGGCTGCTGTGCAGCTGGGAACTGCCATGGCCTGGGTCCCTGCCAGCCAGCTGCAGCTTCCCTCCAGCCAGGGAACATGGGGGGGCCAGTGCTCTTGGGCTGGCAGTGCCCACCAGGCTGTGACGCCCACCAGTCTGAGAAGTTGCTGAAGCCCAGACCTCGCTGCAGGTTGTACATGCTGCTAGTGTGGGAGCTTGCATGGGGCAGCTCCTCTTGTCTGTGGATCATAAACTCCTTCCCATGGATATCTGGGGAAAAGCTGGACTTGGCATTGATGATGAGGGTGTCTGGGTTATGCTGTGTGTTAGGGGGGACTGGCTCAGCAGTTACTGGGGGCAGTGGAGCAGCTGTAGAAGTGGGGAGAGCTTTGTAGCACCCCAAGAGTGCTACACAACTGTGGGTTTGTTTGTGTGTGTGTCTGCAGTGAGAGGAGGACTGGGCTGGGGGGGGGTGAGCTGTAGAGCTCAGACAGCCAACTGTGGGAGGCAGAGGAGTTACTTGTCTTTCTAGAGAAAACACTTGGAGCAATGAGCATGATGGCCATGTATGTCTGAACACTCCCTGGAAAGATGCTAATGACACAGAATACAGAGGACTACAGATAAACTTGCGCTGTGGGAGATGGGGTTTTATTTACCATTTTAAGTTTTGCAGTAAAATGTCATAATTGACCATGTTTATTCCTGTGGCGGTGTGCTCAGCACTCACTCTCTGAACATACCTTCCAATAATATTTGACTTTTTTCCTCATTTTTTTCCCCAGTGGATGGGGGGAGGCGGGGGGGGGCAGTAACTCCCTGCCCCCAGTGTGAGGCTGGGGCAGGGACTGGCTGCCCCGTGTCCCTGTCTGGCTGCAGGACAGGGGCACTGGCACATCTCTCTGGCAGGAGCAGGATTTGAGTGCCATTTGGGTTCTGGAGCCTCATCAGTGGGGCTGAGACCATGCTCAAGGAGAGCAGAGGGAGAAGGGGTCACCTCAGTGCATTGCAGGGCAAGTGCCCAGTGGTCCTGTCAGCTTGGAGGAGGGTGGGTGCAGAAATCCCACAGCCTCAATTTCCCTTTTGTCCCGAGAGGCTCCCTTGTGGCCGGGCCAGCTCTGATGAGATAACACAGTGTCAGGCAGCCAGGCGCTGGGTAAACATCCAGGTGGCCACTTTCAGGCCTCCCTCACCCATTGGGATGGGTGGATACAAGTGTGCACTGGGTAAACAGGACTAAGATGGGCAGGACTCCCCCCTTGCCAACTGGGACTTGGGGGCAGCCAGGTGAGTCAAGCCAAGCTAAGGGACAACACCCTCCTTCCATCAGAGGTGCCAGGCTGAGAGCCGCCCTGGTCCTTGTGATCCTGGGAGGGTCCTGGCTGGTGCAAATGGGTGGCACCAGGAATCTTTTGGGAGGAGGTGGGAGGTTGTGGCATGGGAGGTCTGGCGGCTGGGCAGGGCTGTCAGGGAGCTGCAGGCAGGGCTTTCAGGTGGTAGGGTGTGGAGTGGCCAGAGTTGGTGGCCGTCTGGTCCAGGATCTTCCCCCTACCGTGCTCAGTGCCAGGCTGCTGACATGTGCTGCCAGGTCCCAGCCTGTGGATTTGTCCCCTGGGATGACAGAGGAGAAACCTCTCTGGCAAACTGTCAGACTCAGCTGTGGGGCTCCAGCAGCAGTGATGCCTCTGTCCCCTCACCCTCCTGATCACGACATGCTCCCAGGGTCCTTGGAGGGGCAGGGGTGCCTGAGCCTCCAACCATGCCTGTTACCACTGGGAATTTCACCCCTTGGCTTGTCTAGACTGCCTAGCCTCAGGCTCTGGGCATGGCAGCTGGAGTGGGGTAGAGCCAGAGTTTGCAGTGACCCCTCTCCCTTGGGCTGCCCCATTCAGTTGGCAGGACTCGACCCCTTTCCCATTCTTCTGGGGTCCCTGAGGGAGCCCCAAGGGGCAGTTGCCCATGAAACACATCGAGCTGGACACAGACTTCTCTGAGGTGGAATAATTTACTGTGGTGTGTACGGGCAAGGGGTGCCTGGGCTAGGTCATGCCAGGGGTGTGTGTGAGGGATGCAGCAGAGCTGGTCTGGGGGGCTCAGAGGTGGACCCCACACACACACTGAGCCATGTGGAATGGGGGCTGAGGAGCCCAGGCAGGGGCTGTGCTGTTCTGGGCACTTGGTCTTGAGGGGAACAGTCTGGGGACAGTGGGGCAGAAGGTACCTGCCTTGCCTGGGGTGGGTCTGTGTGAAGGTGAGATCCAGGGCTGGGGGGTGAGCTCAAGGTAAGGGCATGGGATGTGTTGGTGGGCTGGAGTAGGGACTGCGGGGGCTGAGGGTCTGGGGCATGTCATGAGGGAGCTGGGCAGGAGACACAGATACAGGGTGGGGGTCCAAGGTGCAGCCAAGTGGTCCCAAGAGGGCCAAGCAGGGATTCTAAATGAAAACAAGGGTCTCTGGGCTGCTGGGCAAGGAACTTGGGCGTAGCCAAGGGTCTCTGGTGTGGAGTAGGGCTCACAAGCATGCAGAGCAAGGGTCCTGGGTTCAGCCTAAACTCCCGGATGTGGGCAGGGGTCCTGGGAGGAGAACAGGGGTCCTAGGGGTGTAGAAAAAGACTCTCAGGAGGAAACAGTGGTCCTGGCTGTGGATCAAGGCTCCCACAAATGCAGTTGGGAATCCTGGGGATGCAGAGCAGGCTTCTGGGACACAGCCAGAGGACGAGGTGAGCAGAGCTGGGATCCTGGGATGCAGCTAGAGATGCCAGGGATGTGGTGTTAGGCCAATGCAGGAGTCCTAGGAGAGGATACAGTGGGCAGAGTGCTAGTGCTGCCCAGCCCCATAGAGCAAGGGGTGGTAGAGGGGGCAAGGGTAGGAGAACATGAACTTGACTGCGAACTTCATCTCCTTGTTGTGCTTCTGCCAGGGGTAGATGGCCAGGAGGAGCAGGCGGCCGCCCACCTTGCGGCCCATCACCAGGAAGCTGCCACTGAGGCTGTCCAGCTGGGGGCAGGGGCAGGCGCCTGCATTCCTCATGTGCAGCACCATCTTCTTGGTGTCCTTGCGCTTGAGCGGGCCCAGCTTCAACACCTTCTTCTTCTGGGCAGCCACCAGCCGCCGTTCCCCGTTCTCCTCCGTCATCTCCTTGATGCGCATCTTCACCACTGCATGGAGCAGCCAAGGGGCATGGTTGGGGGAGGGGGACACTGCTGGGGCACTGGGGAGGGCAGGGTCTGGGCCAGGCACTTGTGAAGAACAGGGTGCAGCCCATCCCTCGGGTGGGTCTCTGGGGAAGTTAGTGTGTGGGGACGGGAAAGGGGTTATTGAGGGAACCTCCCACACGTCCTTTTCTGCCTATCCCCCCACCAATGTCTTCTCCTGTGATGCACCCGTCCCACGCATGCAAGGTCTGAAGGGAGTGGCCAAGGATCTCCCATAGGGCTGTCCCCGTGCACCCCCACCCTCTGGTCAATCCCTGCCTGGGCTGTCAGACCTGGGGGAGGCAGACCCCTGCCCCGGGGAGCCGGAAAGCAGACCCCAGCACTCACCAAAGTCACTGGAGCACATCTGCTCCATCATGCCATCCGCCTTGTGCTCCATCTCACACTGGGTGCAGATCTTGGACACTGTGGTGAGAGACTAGTCATTGTCACAGCTTCCTGCTTCTGATACTTGTCACCCGGGGCCAGCTCCTGGGGGACACGCTTAGGAGAGCCTCAGCAGCTTCTCTGCTCCCTAGGCAGCTCTGCTGGGGTGATGGGGGGGTCACAGAGCACCTCTCTGGCTGGCCAGTGCCCCAGCACACCCCCCCCAGTGGAGGTGATATGTGGATGCCCTCCCACCAGATGTTGTCACTTTGAAGCATAACAACAGTGAGGTTGGACCCAGCCTGAAGGGTGTAGTCACAGCCCTGATGCTGACCCTGGGCTGCCTTTGGCTGATGTACTCTCTCCATTCTGAGGGAACAGCCACCTGCAGCAGCAACGTGGGACTGAGACCCACAGGTCCAGTATGCTCTTTGCTGCAGGCATGGGACCCAGAGGAAGGAGAGGGATATAGATAGCACTGTAGTGGATCTGCCAATGGCTCCCACCTCAACCCATGTTCTCCCCTGTCCTGGGGCAGCTCTGTGCAGGCAGCTGGGTGCCCAGCTCCCTGAAATAATGAGTGGTGTCCAGACAAAGCAGCTGATGCTGCTGGTACTGCACCCACTTGTGCCCTGCTGCAGACAGAGGGTCCTTGGCCAGCACCAGTGTCCAGAGCTCTGCTTCAAGGGGTGAAGGGATGGGGGTGCAGGGGCTCCACATGCATTCCCATCTCATCACAGTACCCTTCCCACTTACCTGGTGGCGGAGTGGCTTTGCTGTTTCCAAACTGGACGGCAATGCAGAGCTCGTGGTCAGAGGGGAACTTGCCACAATGCAGCATCTCGGGCCAGGGGAAGCCATAGGACTCCATGACAGGGGCACAGGAATCGCGTACCACCTCACAGAGGGAGCGGCAGGGGTAGACGGGCCGGTCGAGGCAGACGGGAGCGAAGAGGGAGCAGAGGAAGAGCTGGGTGTCAGTGTGGCACTGCTTGGCGAGCAGGGGCACCCAGCTGCCAGCTTGCTGCTTGGCCTCGGCCATGGTCTCGTGCTCCAGCAGGTTGGGCAGCCGCATGCGCTTGTAGCCCACATCGCGGCAGAGCTGCATGTCGGGCGGGATGTCGAGGCACTGCGGCTCCCGTCCGTAGAAGCGCCCATGGGGCAGGTTCTCGGGCTGCCACCCATAGTAGTCGTAGTGCTGCCCGCCGCCCAGGGACCCTGCCAGCGCCAGCGACAGGACCAGCAGCGCCGTGCTCCCAGAGCCTGGGGGGCTGCCCGCCTGCGGCATCGCCGCTGCCTGCCTGCCGCTGCCGGCCGTGGCTGCCGAGCGGGACGGGAGGGTGTCTCGGCACCTCGCCTGCTCCCTTAGCGCCTCCCACGCTCGCTGCCCTTTCTAAGAAGGCTGGAGGCCTCTCCTGCAGCCAATCTGCTCTGGCTGCCGGGCCCCCCGGGGCTGGCCCCAGGCCCCCCGGCAGCCTGCCCACCCTGCTGCCCCAGCCCTCCCTCCCTCCTCGGTGCACGGTGCCCCCCCCCCCCCCCCGGGGGCCTC
>VZRE01004007.1:163-17275 GCA_013396775.1 Cephalopterus ornatus | reverse complement strand
GGGGTCTGTGTGCACCGAAAGGCCGGTGTGTATATGGGGTGCCGGAAGGAGTGTGCGGGTGCGGGGTGGGTGCAGAGCGTCCTTGGTGGAGGGAGGAGCGTGGGTTTGGGCTGGGGCACCCCGAGGGGAGGGATGGCTGTGAGACTGGAGGTGCCTCTCTCAGATGCCGTGGGTGGGACGTGGGCCAGGGACAGACGGTCTGTGGGGCAGAGAGCAGGTGGTGGCCCCATGTCACCCAGGGGAAGAGCAGGGAGGGGCCTTATACCCACCCTTGGCACAACCTGGTCCCTCCATCCACCTCTCCAGCCACCAAATCTGCCACATAATCCAGAGTTCAGGTGGCTAGCATGGGCCCTCACACCCCATGGGGAGTCAGGGCTTAGCATCCACTGCAGCCTGCTCACCCACTGTGCCATGCTGCAGCCTCGCTGCCCCATCCACTGCTCTTGCTTGCCTCACGCCCGTCCTCCTGCCTGGGAGCTGCTGGGTTGGCTGTGTGCTGGGGTACTGCCTAGGACAAGGGGCCGTCTCTGTTCCCTCCCTGGGCTGCGGCCCACTGTGCACATACACTCATGCATGCAGGAACCAGTGTGGGTGAGACCTGGTAGCAGCCTGGGGCAGGGAGCACAGGCATTCACCCACACTCTGAGCAGGGGGCTGCCAAAGCACCCTCCCCTTGCCACCATCCTCCCCTCACCACTTGCCTTGCATCTCCAGCAGTGAGCTGTCCTCACGGCATGACACTGCCCGTGCTAGGGGCTCCCTGTCCTGGGTGTGCGAGCCTGCAGACCCTGACACTGGGTGAATGACACTGCTCCTGAGGCCCCCAGCACTCCAGCAGGGATGCCTGGCACCCCCTGGCTGCAGCCCCCTGTATCACCCACTGCCCCCAGGTGCACAGCCTGCAGGAGCTGCGGCGCAGCGCATCCCTGGCTACCAAGGTCTTCGTGCAGCGGGATTACAGTGACGGGACCACATGCCAGTTCCAGACAAAGTTTCCCCCTGAACTGGAGAGCCGGGTAGGAAGACTGACAGATTGACAGTGTGGTGCCTTACAGTAGTGCCTTATGGGGGCTCAGACGGTAGAGGGGTCTGAAGGCGTGGGGCCTCCATGGGATGTGGTATGGCCCAGGGCCAGCCAGTGCTGCTGGGTGCATGCAATCACAGCCACCTTGCCTGCTGTCCAACGACTTGGGTGCTATCGGGGACTGGGAGGCTCTGGTGAAGGCTGCAGGCTCAGCAGATCTTGACATGGGTGGGAGGTGGGCAGGTGCCAGCGAGCTGAGGTATCAGTTGGGCAGGGACGAGAGAGTTAAGTGCTCCCTAGATCCCCCCAGGAATGGGGACAGGGCGGTGCAGGGAGTCAGCCTCTGGCCAGACTCCTCTTCACCCTGGTTTCTGTCCTAGATTGAGCGGCAACTCTTTGAGGAAACTGTGAAAACCCTAAACGGCTTCTACGCTGAGGCAGAGAAGATTGGGGGCAGCTCGTACCTGGAGGGGTGCCTGGCCTGTGCCACTGCCTATTTCATCTTCCTTTGCATGGAGACACATTATGAGAAGGTGCTGAGGTGCAGGGGAGGGCTCAGGGATGGGCATGTCTGGCAGTAGGCACAGGGACGGCTCAGGGATGGCACAGGGAGCAGGGGGCTGGAGGTCAGAGCAGGTAGCACTGCTGGCAGGCCCTGAGTGTCCCTCTGTGTGCTGGCAGGTACTGAAGAAGATCTCCAAGTATATCCAGGACCAGAACGAGAAGATCTATGCGCCACGGGGGCTGCTGCTCACTGATCCCCTGGAGCGTGGCATGAGGGTCGTATCCTGCGGGCAGCATGGTGGTGGGGGGATGGCAAGGGGTGGGGGAACACTGGGAGTGGGTGCCAGGCAACTGGGCTAGCACATTTCACTGATGATCCTTAGCAGGGCCCAGATTGAGATCTCCATCTATGAGGACCGGTGCAGCAGTGGCAGCTCCAGCAGTGGCAGCTCCAGCAGCAGCAGTGGTGGGGGTGGTGGGGCGGGGGGCCGGTGACTGGCAGGGAGTCCCTGCAGGGACTCGTACTGCCGGGACAGTGGCCTCTCCGAGCTCCGCAGGCTGCACTACCAGAGCACTCGCTTCTGAGCCCAGGGAGAGTGGGAGGGGGAGGCTGTGGCTACCCAGTGGGGCTGCCCACCCCCATCTGTTCTATGCCCCCCACAGTGGGTCTGGCCCTGCTCGGACCCACTGTGGGCAGGGGCTGGTGCTGGGGTATCCCAGGTGCTTCCCTCTGAGCCAAAGTGTTGCCAAGAGGCTCCTGCAGCCTTCCGTGTTCTTGGTGCTGCTGTCCCTGCCCCAAGCAAAGGGGGCTTGCCCTGCTGTGGACAGCCACAGGTGGCAGTGCCCTGTTGCCATGCACTGGGGAGTCACGGGACTGGAAAAGCCCCCAGCAGCACTAAGGGGGGGATGCACACTTAGTTCCATGCCCAGAGGCACAGAGCTCTTGCTTCACCCCCTCCTTGGGGCACCCTGCTCTTGGTGCTGCAGCATGGGCTCAGCTGCTGCGTGTCCACTGCCCAGGGTGCCTGCAGAGCCCTGGTGCTGCTTCTTTTGCATGATGGTGCCATACATTCTCCCCAGCCCTGCCCCACATGCTGCCCATTGCTTCTCCCCAGCCTTGGCCACATGCCCTCACCCATCTGGCAGCGCATCCTCGCCAGCAGCATCCTTCAGCCCTGCCATGACACTGGGCACTTGCTTCTGCTCCCTCCCTGACCTGGTGCCATCCCCAGGCTAGACCCAGAAAGCTCTCCAGCCCAGTGTCCAAGGCAGGGGGGTGCAGTGCTGGGCAGGCTCCTGCCTCTGTGCCATGTGCCCTGGGCTAGCACATGGCCCAGCATAGTTGAGGGTGAGCTATGGCATGGCTCAGGCAGGCTCCCTGCCCAGTCCTGGCAGAGCCTGCCCATACCTGACTGCAGCTCCCTGCCTGCACTGCCCTATGACCTGCTCCAATGCAGGGACAGTGCCTGGTGGAGCAGCTCCACCAGGACCCTTCCTCTCACACCGCTGAGCCCTCCCCTGCCCACGTGTCCTGCATGTGTCTGCCACCAGCACCCCAATTCTCAGTCTGGCCTGTGGTGGGGACCCCAAGGGGCACCGGGGCTTGGCTGCAAGGTGTGGAGGTTCATGGTCCAGGGTCAGATAGGGGGAAATAGGAGGGTCCCTGTGACATCCAGCACCTCGAGGAGAAGAACTCCTGTTTGGGTGCAGGGCTGAACCGAGCCAGCATTTCTCTCCTGGGGTCCTGGAGGGAGGACTCTGCCCTGTGGGACTCTCTTTGGCTCAGTCATGACGTGTGTGAGGGGTGGCCCTGGCCTCCACATTTCTGCTGGAGCCCCCCTGCATGGAGACCTTCCTCAATAAACCCCACGCTTCTTCCCCCACTGCCTGCCCTGCATCTTCTTGTGCTGGTGGGAGGGGGGAGCAGGACAACATTGTGGGGGCAGAGAGTCAGGCTGGGTATCCCTTATCACTCTGGTGCATACAGATCCCCATGAGGATGGTGAGCATGGGGGAAATGAGGGGGAGGGATGGGGCAGTCTATGGGGGGACTTGTGTGGCAGTCACGTGGCCCCAGTGACAGGGACACACGAGGAAGCTAGTGCAGGAAAGGATTTATTCAGTTGGCATGGAGTGCAACCAGAAGAGGGCTGGGGGTGAGCAGGGGACACCTGGCTGTGCCAAGGCAGGCTAGTTGCGCTGGCAGTGCCCATCAGCACCCAGGGAGAAGCCATGGTGACAGTGGCAGTGAAAGAAGCCGTGGGTGTTATGGCAGATGTGGTCACAGGGGCCAGGCTGTGCCTGGCACTCATCTATGTCTGGTAAAGAAGTAGAGAGGGTCAGAGCAGTGCCAAGGGTACAGGGATTATCTGGCATGGGCAGGGAAGGAGGGTGCCTGAGGGGGGCAGGCTGAGTGAACCTGGGACATGAAGGCAGGTGGTCCTGCCACTGCTTGTCCCCAAGGCTGCTGGGTGGCAGATGCCTTCTTACTCCACAAACTCCTGCACAGCCACAGTCTGTCCGTCCCACCCCCCAGGTCTAGGGCACCCTAGGAAACAGCATTTCTGCTCCCAGGGCAGCATGCTGCACCAGGCAACAGCAGGTGGCTGGGCACCATGGGTGTGCAGCCAGCTGCTGCCTGCAGGTACTCACCCAGGCACCGACTGGCAGCAGGATCAAGGGGGCGGAAGCCTGAGTGGCAGTGGCAGGTGTGTGCCCCAGGGGTGTTGGTGCAGAGCTGGCTGCAGTTGTGCAAGCCCTGAGCACACTCGTCAATGTCTGGTAGTGGGGAAGAGAGCAGCATGGGGTTACAGCACACCAGCAGAAGGCAGCACAGCCCTTCGCTGGGGTGCAGGCAGGGCTGCTTGCTGCACCCCAGCCCCTCCAGTGCTGCACACATTTGGCTGTGTCCCCAGTGCAGAGTTGCCCAGGGTCACTGTCACCCTCCAGCCAGCTCCCAGCCCTGGGGCAGGGAGGGCTGGGGCATAGCAGGGGATGCTCCCCACCTTGGGCTCCCTCCCCATGCAGTCCCAGGGCAGAGTGGGCAGAAGCATGGGCACAACCCTGCCCTGCACAGCTCAGCAGGCCAGGTTAATAGATGGGATATAGTTTATTGGGGGGTTCTCTGGGAGAAGGGCTGGAAGACTAAGCAGGGTCCGACTCCAAACAGTAGGGTCAATACGTTAAAAAACAGACCAGGAGGGTCCTGCCCCTGCAGGACTGGGGAGACCCTCCTCTGCCAGGGCTGGGGAGGTAGTCCCCACCACTGAGGAGGGGGCAGGCAAAGCACACACGTCGCAGGCCAAACCAGCAGGCACATGGTACAGTATTGACGTGAAGGAGCAAGCGACCACCTGGGAGGTACCAGTGTGGCAGGAGCAGCACTGGGGCAGTGGGGTGCTGGGGAAGGGGCTCTACTGCATTGCCCCAGGGCTGCTTTCCCAGAGATGGTGCATGGGACAGCCAGGTTCATGCCCATCCCACTGCAGGTCACCCCAATAGGTCACAGCTAGCACTTCCAGGGTAGTTGGACATGGAGAAAAAGAGAGAAAGAGAGACAGGCAGAAGCCAGCTGGTCCTTTCACCAAGGCTGCTCTGGCGTGTTACGGACAGGGGTTAAAGTGCATAGAGGCAAAGGCAGAGTCCGAGGACTAGAGGGAGGAGGGCACTGTGGGGGAGCCTGGGCCAGCTCCCGGCAGAGGGGTATCCCCCAAAAAAGGCCACTTGAGCTGCACAGAGAAGGAGAGAAGGAGCAAGAGAGAAAAACAAAGAAAAAGAGAAGGGGAGTCAGTGGTGACTCAGTGCGAGTCGCAGGATGAACAGACAGAGTCAGGGTGGAGGTGGCTGGACAGCCACCCAACAGGTTGCAGAATGTGGCCAGGCCTTTATCAGGGGTGCAGCACCATTCCAAGGTGGTGCTTTGGGGCTGCTGCCAGCTGGTATGGGGTCAGGGTGTCCCAGCCATCACTCACCCACACAAGCTGTGCCATCCTCGTTGGGCTCAAAGCCCCGGCTGCAGCGCTTGTTGCTGCGACAGCGATACCCGCCGTAGGTGTTGATGCAGACAGGCTTGTCCCGGGGACAGACAAAGGGGAACTCAGTGCACTCATTTGTGTCTGCAAGAGAGTCCTCAGCATTAGATGGCTGGGCAGAGAGCTTGGGACTGCCAGCCATGGCCCCTCCAGTTCCCTCTGTACATGCTCGATGACTACCCCAGTGGTAGCCATGCATAAGCCATGCCTACTCCCCAGGAGGTTCAGAGCATGGCCACAGACACCCTGCTGCATCCCTGCCACCCCTTCATTGCTCATGGCTCCAGAACAACGCCTGCCACATGCCAGCCATGCCTCCCGCCGCAGCACAGCGTTCTCGCTGCTCCCTGTGACACCATGGTCCCCCTCTGGAGCTGTGCTGCTGCCTGGTTCCCAGGCCACGTGCCAGGCAGGCAGCTGTGCCTGGCACCGAGCCATGTGGCAGGCAGCCACCTCTTGTCACAGAGTGCTGTCCCCATGTCCCTCCTGGGGCCATGCTTCAGCATCCCGGGTGCAAGCACACCTGTGCCCCCAGCAGCCACTCACCTACACAGCGTCCATTCTCGTGCTGGGAGAATCCCTGCCCGCACTGCATTTGGGGAGAAGCAGAGACCACCAGGATGGGGAGGAATCAGCCCTAGGCAGCCACAGAGCCAGTAGAGCCCAACTCCGCATTCCTGCCCTCAAAGCCTCCCGCCCCGCACCCACACCTGGCCCTCACCTCGAGCAGGGCAGGCATGAGTGGCTCCTCTACATCCAGGGGGTAGGGGACCTCCAGGACAGAGTTGGTCTCACTGCTGGCCACAGCTCGTGACACCACGCGGCCATCTGGCCAGGTCACCTCCAGGCTGCTGGGTTCATCATGCCCTGCAGGCGGGCAGCCCATCAAAGGGGGGATCTCCGGGGTGGGCAGGGGCTGAAAGGAGGCCAGTGGGGTGGTAGGGATGGGAGGGGCAAAGGCTCCCCTTGCTCCCCGAGCCTGGCCCCAGGTGCTCATGCTGACAGCCCATGTACACGGATGTAGTCCAAGGGGTGTAGGTGAGGACAATAGGATGATCTGCCACAGGCCAAGAACTCCCCTGTGGGCTTGGCTGCTGGCCATGCTGAGCCAGGGGAGGGCTAAAACATAGGGAAAGCTCTAATGTCTCAGCAAAGTAGCAGGCAAAGGGTGGGGAAGGGGGCACCTGTGCCTTGCAGGAGAGCTGCATTAGCTGGGCACCCTGCTCACAGTCTTTCCCATACCCAGGGTGACAGGCATGGGTGACTACTGTGCAAGACACCAGAGCAGCAGACATGGCCCCCGCTCAGAGAAGTGCCAGAGAAGGCTGGGGGTGAAGGCAGCCCCTTGACCCTCTGTCTCACCCAGTCCAAAGTGTGCCACGGGCTCCATCTCGCAGAGATACCCTGAACCGCCATCAATGATGCGCAGGTGAGCCCCGCTGTGTCTTGTGAACAGCACCACTTTGGCCCCCCGGGCAAAGGCCCCGAAGCGGGTGCGGGGAATGACTCGCAACCAGTTGTTGCTTCTGCCCTGCAAGGGAGGAGGGAGCAAGGAGACTGAGCTGGGAGTGACAGAAGGGATGGGGACAACACAGTGACCCCCCCACACTCACCTGAGTGCCCTTGAAGATGGAGATCGGCTGTGCCATGGACTCACCATGGGATAGGATGAGGTCCAGCATCCCATCGCCATCAAAATCTGTCACTGCACCTCCTGCAAGGACAGGATCATGTCACGCTTAGGGCCTGGCTCCACATCTCCCACCGCTACACCCTGCTGCTGGTGCAGCCTTCCACAGGCAACAGCAGCATTCCTGGCCATGCAGGGGCAATAGGGAAGATGGGGTGACTCCAGTGTAGGAGTAAGGGTCTCTGTATGGGTGACATCCTGCAATCAGGTGTGTCAGCATACTGGTCAGTGGAGAGGGCAGGCAGTGGCTGGAGGGCTGTGGGACACCGGAAGCTGCCTCACCCTCTCCCAAATGCAGAGGGTGACTTTGAACAGTGGGCGCCTAGGAAGAAGCTCCCCAAGAGCAAATCCCTGGGAAACTGGAGATGGCACTGTTAGCTGGGTATGGGTAGAAGGAGAAAGCATGGGGCCATTCCTGGGTGATTGGAGCTCCAGCCTGCTGGTGGGGAGCAGGCAGGTGACTCAGCCAGGCATGCAGCATTCCCAGTCATAGAAGGTGCCAGGCAGAGCTGTGGCACATGGACCTCCACCAGCAGAGCCAGGGGGACCCACCCGTGCCCCGTCCCTCAGGCTCCAGTGCATCCCCTGGATTCAGCTCTTCCACGATGGGGTCTGAGTGTTCCCTGCGGATGAGCCTGCCAAAGCACACACCAGGTATTAATGCCAGTCCCTGCAGTACTCAGAACCCTCCTGGGCAGTGTCTAACCCCTCCCGCAGAATCATGGTAGAGGTGACAGCCCTGGTGGCTATGCGGTGGGGATGGCAATGTAACTGTCTCCTGTTGGCACATCCCCACTCAATGCAGGGGCAACAGGAATTTCACAAGAGCTTGTAGTTCTGAACCACAGAGTAGCAGCATCATCTCCAAACACTCCAGGAGCTGGAGATGCCTCCAAGGGGCTCCTTGACAAGCCACTGCCCTCCACCCACTCACAGGTGCAAGCACGGGTAGACAACCAGCTCCCACCACCCCACACGCCAGGCAAGGAGGTGCTATGCATCAGTAATGAAGAATTGACCCCCACAATTAACAGGAGTCATGAACAAGCTTCCACACGGCAGCTAATCAGTGGTGCTGGGGACCCCAGGGGCTGCTGTAGGCACGATCACAGTGGCTGGTAATGACACCGGGAAGGGCTCAGTCACGGCATGTTTTATTAGCTGAGCCTGAGCCATGGTACTGCTAGAGAGGAGCCCTGTGAGCCTGGCTGTGGTGTGAGGGCTGCTTGTCTCCCAGAGCAGTGTGCAGGCTCCCCAGCTCCCCCAGTACCCACTGGGCTCCTACCGGAAGAGGCGGTTGGCAGAGGAGCCGCGGTAAGCGATGTTGTTGAAGAAAACCTCCAGCTCCTGGTCATTGTCGAAGTCGGCTGCAATGACAGTGCGGACGGGGGATGGCATGGAGAACTTGGGGGTTGCGATGTCCTGCACAAGGGATGGGCATGGCATGACAATGGGCACAGGAAGCAGGACACTGGGTCCTGCTTTGCTTCTTCGGGTCCCCTCCTCACTAGGAATTGGAGCTCAAAGACAACTCAGGATGAAGCCAGCTCCCCTGGCTGAGGTGGCTCAGTGGCAAAGCCATAGGTGGGTGTACCCCAGCCTCAGCCCTCACCCGGAATCGGATGCGCCCAGGGGCTCCACTCTGCAGGTAGAGACGGTGCGGCCCGTTCCAGTTGCCATAGACGATGTCCACTCGGCCGTCACGGTTGAAGTCAGCCAGCGCCACACCACGTCCATGCTGGTAGGGGTCATCCAGCCCTGGGGAATCGCAAGGAGAGGAGGAAATGGGAACCCCTCCCTGCCTCCCAGAATGAGCCCCATGGTCCCCAGATAGGTACCCCATGCACAGGGCTGCACCCCTGTGCTGATGGATGTCCCAGCGCACCTCAGCCGCTGTCTGGTGGTCAGTGGGGCTCTGGGTCCCCAGGACTGTCCCTCCACCCTGCACTTATCTTGTGCAGGCAGGGACAGGCAGAACCAGCCCTACTCCGAGGCCCCCAACGTCCGGGTGCTCCTGCAGGGTCCCTCTACTCACCCACAGCAGCTGCCACATCCCTGTACGTCCCGTCTCCCCAGTTGTGGAAGAGGAAATTGGGGCTGTTTTCATTACCGCAGAATATGTCAGAGGCACTGTCACTCAGGATGGGGCCCACAGCCACTCCACGGCCCCCTAGAGACAGAAGCCCAGGAGTGAGGGGACAGCTGCCCCAGAGGTGTTTGTGCTCCCCAGGTTGCCCACCCAGTGCTCCGATCTCTATCCCCCCTTCTCACTCCCGGTGTCCCTCCTTGCCCACCTCCAATCCCTCTCATCAGGAGTTAATTGAGCCTAGGAGCCGGTTGTTTTACTCCCAACCCTAATCACTGCCATCACCATGGCGACAACACTCCTAATTAGTGACAATTTATCACTGGGGAATGCAGCGATCCCCGCGGCGGTGGGGCAGCGTGAGGCAGAGGCTGGCACATTCCCTGCTGCCCCGCTCCCGTGCCTACAGCCCCAAGTCCCACTAAGTGCCCTGTGGATGCTGCCAGGTCCATAGCGAGGAGGGATCAGCCCACGTGATGGTGGGCACGGAGGTCCTGCCAGGTGTGCATTCCGTGGCCTTGGTCCCTTCCCCGGCCCTGGGGCTGCCACTAGATGGGGCAGTCAGGCAGCCCAATGCGCGGCTGCACCGGCCCGCCACAGCGGGGTCCCACACTCGCCATGCCCAGCAGTGCCCCATCCCCTCCACAGGGCCACAGCTGCCAGGTACCTGTGTATTTGCTGACGCCAGCCTGGGCAGCGACATCCACCAGTACCACGACACCACGGGCAGGGTCACTGGCAGCCACATCCATCTCAATCAGGGCATGGGGGCCCACATTGCCGCTGGCATAGTTGGCGATGTAAATGGAGTACCTTCCGGAGCCCTGCAGCCAGCAGCACCACCTCAGTACCCAGCCATCCAAAACCCATCTCCACGGGGACCACAGGATCCTTGCCGTGGATGCCCTCAATGCTCTGTGGGAGCAGGCACTGCTACTGTGTGCTGAGCGAGAGCTCTGCAAAGCCCATGGCAAAACATCCCGCGAGTGGATATGTGCCCTGTTTCCTTCAGGAGCTCTCTGGTCCACAGGCTCACAGTGCTGGCATGGGGCACACTACCCCCCCAGCATCTCCGGTGTGCCAGGTACTCCCAGTCTCCTCCGCCCTCCTTGTCCCATGCAGCAGCTGCACCCTGATTTAGTGATAATCATTTGGAAACAAACCACTGGAGGAGGAGGAGGAAGAAAGAGCAGGTGACAGGAGCATAAATCACCTCGACAGGCACGTTTATCAGCTGGTGGCAACCATGTGGACTGACATCCACAGTCCCCGTGGCTGGGGGAGTTACCAGTCCTGCCAGTCACAGGCTGCTGGGCAGCACCCCTGGCCCCGTTGCGGGGGTGGGATGAGGATAGCAGGGGAAGTGGTCCCCCAGAACTCCACTGGAGAGGCACTGGGGGTGGGGAGGGAGCAGAGATGCCCCGGCCTGCAGAGCCCTGCCTGCTCACCGTCCGGTCCACGCAGGCAACAGAACGCCCAGCAAAGCGGCTGGCCACGTCCCGGTTCACCTCATCGCTCAGGATGTCCTCCCAGCGTCCATTGCGGAGCTTGAAGAGCTTGTCTGTGTAGGTGGCCATGCCTGGAGGGGGGTAGGGGTCAGTGGGCTGCAGCATCCCACCTCCTCCTAGGGAGGGTGTCCTGCAGCAGGGGAGGCTGTGGAGGAGGTACACTTTTCCCAGAGCATCCCAAACCTCTGCTGTCTCCACAGCCCCCTACAGTGCTCAGGGCTGGGCTGCTGCTGCCAGAGCCCCCATGACCCTTAAGGGCCACCTGGAGACACACAGAAGAATAAACTCATTAAGGTAAAATGTGTCCCAATGGGGTGCAGCCCTGTAGATCATCCCCAGGAAGGTAAAAGAAAAAAAAAAAATCGATTCAGTGCCAGGCACAGGCAGTGAGCTGCACTGCTAGTGACAGCACCAATGGCAGCGCCTGATTTAGGGACAGGTGTGCCGGCAGCCACTGCCAGCCTGGGTAATTAGGAGCATCAGGAAGACGGATCTGCTGCCTGGAGGTCAGGGACACAGGGCAGAGTTGGGCTGAAGCACCAAGCCAGGGAGCTCTGGGGATTCCCGGTGCCAGACTGGGGCACTTAGGTCTTTTCTCCATGACAGTCATGCCAGAAACTGGGACAGCACCAGTAGGGCAGGATTAGACCTGACTTGGTTCAGCAGGCACAGGAGAGCCATGAGACAGAGTGGTACAACTGCTGCAGGGCATAGAGGGGATTTGCAGTGCAGGGTCCCTGTGCCAGGGCAGCCCTGGGTGTGGTGGGGAAGCTTCTGTCCTGCTTGGGGTGCCGCTAGGAGGGCGATGGGCAGCTGGAAGTGCTGACTCAGTGGCTGGCTGGGCTCAGTGTCCCACCCGTGCTGCCATCAATCAATGGAGCCACTCAACTGAGAAATTAACTCCAGCCCGCACACATCCCTCATGCGCCGAAGGTCGCAGGTGGCCGTGCCGGGGGCTTGGGGCATGACTGCCAGTGGGACTCACCAGAGAAGGCATTGTTGGTGTTGAGGAAGTAGATCTCCTCACGGCCATCGCCATCGATGTCACAGGCTGTCACACCAATGGCATTGCCCTGCCGGTCCCGCAGCGCATAGTATGGGGAGCCCCGCTCATCCTCCGCCACGTTCACCAGCCGCCCCTGTGCCTTGTCATATTTGAGCACCAGGTTGGGGCCATTGTACCTGTGAGTGTAAACAGAGGGAGTGGATTCCTGAGGCTTGGGGACAGGATGAAAGCCCCTGTCCCATCCTAAGGGGAACACTGGGTGTAAAGCTGGATTTTCCCCATGATGGGCACCGCAGAGACCTGCGTGGTCTGTGGAGGGCCAAGGGCTGTGTCAGGCATCCCATGTCTACCCGGCCTGCATACCACAGGGCAACACCAGGGCAGTGGTGAGGGCCAGGCAGCCAACAGGGCAGGATGAAGTGCAGGTCCCTGCTTGCAGCCCTTTCCCAGGGCAGGGAAACAAGCACACAAGGCAAATCCTCTCAGCAAGGTGCGCACCACTGGCTCCCCGCCCGTTCCTGCCCGACAAACCAGTAAACAAGTTATACAACGGGCACCACAACTGCTTACAAAACCCCAGCTGGCTTCTTGACTCAGCATGGCTGGGAGTAGTGTCCCAGGCCGCTCTGGAGTACCCAGTGCTGCCCGTGGTTTCCTGCCTCAGGCTCAGAGCAGCAGCAGGGCTAGACTCTGCCTGCCACTGTTGTGCCTCCATCCCACCGGATGGGAGCCGTGGGGGTAAGAGACACTCTCCAGGTGGGCACACCTGTGCGTGCAAGCCTTGTTTGGGGATGACAGTGGTGGTGTCTACACAGACACCCTTCAGCAGCAGCTCAGAGCCATGCCAGAACACACACACAGAGCCTGCACTACGGTCAATGCTGTCCGTGACCCACTGGCAGCAGCTGTTCTGTGTCCAGCCCTACTTGGGCACTGGCAGCACAGCACACGGCACCCTGCCTCCCCAGCTCCTGCTAGCCCTTCCCAGCTATCACTCCAATAAAGGTCTATAAAAAACCTCCAGCCAATTAACTGAATCTCCAGAGAGCGCTGAGTCCTGTCAGAGGAGCCGAGACTGCTTGGGGACACACTGGCTCTGCACTGCAGGGTGTACTCCAGCTCCTGGGCAGCTGCCACAGCCCCAGAGTGGGAACCAATTGGGGCACTCACATGGTCCTACACAGGCACTCAGCTGGCACCAACACACCTTATGGGTGCACACACACACATACACGCAGACCCCCACCCCAACCCCACTTTGTGCACAACCACCCAGCCAGCCACAAACCCACAGAAGAAGGACGACTTCCTGGCCGGGCAGGGCCACCAGGTCCTGCTGCCACTGAGGCACTAGTGCACCACTCACCCTGCCACCACAATCTCAAAGTCACCGTCGGCATCCAGGTCGGTGACAGCCACGCCATAGTTGAGCTGTGTGGGGTTGCTGTCGTAGTCAGGTGGGAGGAGGCGGTGGGTGACGGCTGCGAACATGGGCTCACTGCGCTGGGAGCCCTCACTGAGCCAGGCCAGGGACAGTAGGCACAGTGCCAGCATCTTGGACACCTGGGAGAGACCTGCAGCTCATCAGCTCCAGAAGGAGACCCTGCTCCACAATGCATAATGCCCAAGCAGCCCCACTGCCCTTGCATAGGAGACACTCTCTTTCCATCCCTTGCCACATTACCCCAACCTGTGCCACACCACCTGCCCCTTGACCCCTGGGTACTGCAACAGCTCTGTCATCCCCATGCACGGACCCCCCTGGGTGCTCACCCTCAGGGCTTCCCTGGGACAAGACCAGTGAGCTGGGACTGAGCAGGAGTACAGCCTTGGGAGCCCATCCCATGGGAGGGACTGGGGAGGCAGAAGGAGGGCTGCAAGATGCTGACAAAGTTGGGCTCAGGCCCAGCTTGCTCTGCCCCAAGGGGGGCCACTGGCATCCAAATTTCTGGCAAGTCACAATACCAGCCCTCTCCCTTGGCAGGACCAGAGGAAGCAGGCATTCACCAGGCTGAGGAACTGGTTCTCTATCTAGCTGGTCTTCCAGAGCTGGGGAAGGCCATGGGGAGAACATGAGGATAACTGTGCCAAGAGACTTCCATGTGCCTTGGTTTCCCCAGCCTGCTGGCACTGTTCCTCCCGGTACCTTTGTAGGGTGAGCTCCTTCCAGCCTGGCCAGGGAAGGTTTTTGCACAGGGATGCGGCCCTGAGAAGGAGATGCTAGGAAGAATGGGAGATGGGGAGGAGAGGCTCAATTAACCTGGACTGCGGAGGACAGTGTCTGCCAGCACTGCTGGCAAGGCTGCGGAGATTTTGGAGCTGGCTCTACCTGGCTGTAGCACAGGTGATCAGGAGGGCCACCCCTCACCCCAGGCCAGGCAATTCCCTCCAGAGGGGAAGAGCAGAAGAGCCTAGCAACCAGCCGTGTATCCCCAGGTTATGGGCATGAACCCATATGCCTGTGCTCCAGCCGGGATAAAAACCAGAAAAACCAGCCTGTCCCATTCTCGCAAGCTGGAGGGATGGCTGGGGCACCTGGCTGTCAAAGTGGGGGACATTGCTTCATGTGACTATGACATCCCTCTGGGCAGGACTGCTCTCCCCAACCAGCAACAGACCCCCCCCAAAACTGGCATGGGTACAGAGGTGAATGACCCCTCTGCCGGCTGATCCCTATGCTGCTGGACTCTGACAGCAAGCAAAGGAAGCTGTAGCAGCTGCACAGTACCACACATGCCCACCTTGGGGAGGGGAAGGTGCCCCAGATTTAGATCCTGGCAGACTCACCAGGTTGTGGAGAACAGTCTGCTCCTGCCTCCCCTGGGGATGAGAATGGTCCCAAAGCTCTGTGCAGGGCTAGGACTCCCCTGCCAGGACCTCTCCTGCCTCAAGCAAATAGCTTTCAGGCCCATCTGGCTGGGCAGGACAGGGTTGTCTTCTAGCTGCAGAGGAAACCTTAACCCCACTGCCCAGCACACCCAGAGCCCTGCATCCCATTGCACCAGTCCTGCTCCTCTTTCCTCTCCAACCCCATCTGTACCCCAGGCAGAGCTGCAAGAGTGCATGTGTGTGTATCCCCAGCTTTACCCTGTGCTGCTCCTATTTGCTTCCTGGCATGAGCCACACCCTCCCATTGACCTGGGCACAGCCAGCTGTCCTCTGTGCTCTTCACCACTCAGCCTGACTTGGGGCACTGTGCCCAGCACTCTGCCATACTGTCCAGAGCAGCCCTCCAGGGGCAGAAGCCTGGGTCTTTCCCTGGTGCAGGTGCTCCATTCAAGACACATGTGATGGGAACAGGGGTTCCTTGGGTTGTGCTGGGATGGGACACTCTCTGGGTGTCACTCTGCAGTGCCAGACAGTGATGAGGAGAAGGCTTTGCCACAGCCCCACTCCGAGCTCACTGAAATAAGTCTGTGGGATAGCTGCCTGCATTGCGGACATGCGGGTGCAGGGCTGCCACACGAGCCCTTGGCCCTGCAGGGCAGCGCCACCTCACAGCCACAGCCAGGCAATGGGTGGCTGTCCCCAGGCCATTGGCAGGGCACTCCCTGTCTTTCCCTCTTCCAGCTCCCACTCCCCACAGTTTGGCCTGTTCCCCAGATACTCCATCGCCTCATCCAGCTGCAGCTGAAATCCCTCCAAGCTGGATGGAGATTTTCCAGGAGGAAATAATGTTCCTGATTGGAGACAAAAGACTTTTCCCAGTGGATCGGTGATTGGTGCCACAGGGAAGGGATGTACAGCCCAGAGCCAGGCCATTTTGGGAAGAGAGAGGGAGGCTCAGGCTCTACACGCCATAAGGCCTCATGGTTCTCAGCGTGTTGCTGATAGCACCAAGGCCCCGGCATGAAGCTCCACCTGATGTTTGAAGCTAATGGGTTTTGCTTGTATGCAGGGCAGACCTCAGTCTATCTTGTCCAAGCAGAGCCATGTCCTGGCTTGTGTTGCGGCATCTGGTGGCAAGGTCACCCCAGGGTGCTTGCTCAGTGTGGCTAAGCCCGGTAACACAATGCCAAGGTGCCAGGCAGGAGTAGAGGCAATGGGTGGATGCCATGGGCACCCATGCAGGGTGCAGTCCAGCAGCACAGGGGCAGGGTGCTGGCTCCAGGGCCAGGATGCAGTGCGTAGGGCTCATCTGTTCCCACACATTGCTGTGGATGACAGTGCCCTGTAAGGATGGTGGGATGGGACTGCAATGGGAGCTACGAAGCAGGCAGGTGGTTGTGCTTCAGACTCCTCACCATGACTGGGGAGATGCTGTTCCTGGGGCTCCTCATTGTACCCACATGCACATCCCCAGGCCCTGGTCTACATCATGGGGAGGGTGGGAGCTGGCTCGCTGTGCAGCCACACCATCCCGCATTCCACTGTGACATTGCTGCCCTGACACTATGCACCCCAGTGATGTCATGCTCCACCACTGCAGCAACATCCCATCCTAGTCGTGGTCACCTCCAGCACCTCTACGACATTTCTTGACATCATGCAGCAAGGGCCTCATTGCAGCCCAAAGGCCCCCCAAAGCAGTGACAACATGGTGACATCACAGCACCTCATGCCATCATGCTGCACATGCCCCAGTAACACCATATTTGCCTTCCTGATATTATCAGGCTACCAGGCCAGAGGACGGATAGATGTCCCACAGACATAGCAGCCCCTCTCCCACAGCAGTTGGGCTGTGCAGGAGTGCCAGCAGTGGCCCCTCCACAGCACCTCAGCCCCAAGCAGCCCAGATCCTGCAGTGCCTCTGCTCCAGCCAAAATCTGTGAGCCCGGGTCCTGCTGCTACGTCTGCTCACTGCTGTGAGCCTGTCCCTCCTATGCAGGACTCCTCAGTGCCGGACCTGGCAGGCTGGGGCTCAGCCAGCAAAAGCTAATGCAGTGTGGAGATGAGCAGTCACCTTAGCTTCTGAGCTCAGCCCTAAGGGACATCAGGTCCTTGGGGTCTCAGACTCACCAGCACACAGCGAGCCCTTTCCCGCGCAGGCAGGTACATTGCTGGACCCCTCTGCTCACTGCCTTCGGCTCGTCCCCAGGCTCAGTCACGACCAAGCACAAGCGCCACTATAAAGAGGCGCTGTCCACCACCTTGCCACCCCTACCAGCGCTCCGAAGTCCCAGTACACACCCCCTCCATCACTGCTCCAGCCTCTTGAGCACGGTCCTCCCCAGCCCAGCATCCTTCCATCCCGCTCCCTGCCTGATATCCCCCATCACCTCCACGCCTCGGGGACAGGCTGCTTGCCTGCGCTGCC
>VZRE01004005.1:0-36116 GCA_013396775.1 Cephalopterus ornatus | reverse complement strand
GGCGTTGCCATGGGAACCTCCGCTTCTGCCCCATTCCGGCGGGGTGGGGGTTTCCCTTTCTGTGCGCTATGCTGAAGTCTATACCTGACGCTATCTTTCGCGCGACCAGCCTTCCCTCCCCCGTGCCTCGCGCTCTGACGACCCTCCGTGGATCCAGTACCTTGAGCCGAGGTGGAAGGGTACCATGAAGGACAGTTCGTGTTGCTGTTTTGAAGGGGTTGATTGCACAGTTTTGACTTTTTTTCTTGATCAATTAAATGTCCCCAAATCAGTCTCCATGCTATCAGCGCTTTTGATGCGGTTTTTTCACCCCGCTCGCTTTTGTTCCACAGCTTTTTTCCAATTAAGTCCCATTCTTTAGTAGTTACATCGCTTGGGAGGACTTTAACATTATCTGCGAGCCGGATCGCTAAATGTTTTAATGATGTTTTGTCATAATTGTGGGGTTTGTTTTTGATTATAAATTTAAGATGATGGTATATGTCCTTCTCCGTGCGGGAAAGGCGAATTCTCATTGTTAGTGTTAAAATTTATAAATTCTTGGGGATTGGGTCTTCGGGGAAGGTTAGTGGATAATTCAGTTGGCTGCTCACCTCTGATGTCCTGCACGCTGGGTGTGTGGATGGACTCGCCTCTTACCGCGTCAATCCCCCGTTCAGCCAAAGGAGCTGCCGGCCCGCTGGTCCCACACAGCGGTGTGCTCCAGGGAGGGCAGACAAGCTGTCTCAATATGAGGAGCTTAGATTCTGCCCCATGGCCTGAGCGCCAAGAAGGACCTTGGCAGGCTTGGGGAGTGGTTCTGTGCAAAACTCATGAGGCTCAGCAAGGCCGAGTGCAAGTTCCTGCATCTGGTGTGGGGCAATCTCAAACATGGTTACAGGCTGAGTGATGAGTGGATTGAGACCAGTCCCATGGGGAAGGACTCAGGGGTATTTATGGATGAAAAACTGAATGACCCAGTAATGTGCACTTGCAACCCAGAAAGCCAACCATATTCCGGGCTGCATCAAGCCAGCAGGTCAAGGGGGGTGGCTTTTCCCCTCTCCTCTTCTCTTGTGAGACCTCAACTTAAAAAGCCTCTCTAGCTCTGCAACCCTCAGCATAAGAAAGACATGGATCTGCTCAGTTGCGTCCAGAGGTGGAAAACATGAAGATAGTCAGGGAACTGAAGCACCTCTCCTATGAAAACAGCTGAGGCAATTGGGATTGTTCAGCCTGGAGTACAGAAGGTTCCAGGAAGACCTTAGAGCAGTGTTAAAGTATTCAAAGGAGGCCTAAAGGATTTATGGGGAGGGACTTTTTATCAGGGAGCATAGTAAAAGGACAAGAGGTAATAATTTTAAACTGAAATAAGGTAGGTTTAGATTAGATATTAGGAAGAAATTCTTTACCATCAGGGTGGTGAGACACTGGCACAGGTTGCCCAGAGAAGTTGTAGATACTCCATCCCTGAAGATACCCCATCCCCTGTTCAAGGCCAATTTGGCTGGGGCTTTGAGCAGTCTGATCAAGTGGAAGGTCTTCTTGTCCATGGCAGGTGGATTGGAACTAGGCACTCCTTAAGGTCCCTTCCAAACCATTCTACAGTTCTACAACTCTATGATTCTACATACCACTATGAGGCTGTGGCTAATTTTTTGGGTATCTGAAGGATTTCTTTTGTCACTTCGATGGAATACTTCAGAAGGGACAAGGACATTTCCTTTAACATCTGCTCACTTTTAAGTATGTGCTTTGATTCTTTGTTTCTTTATTATTTCTTTCCAATTTGAAAATTAATTAATGAAATATATAGCAGAAAAATGCTATAATAAATCAAATTATTTTTTTTTAAATAAACAATTTTTTAAAATTACTGAAGCACTTTATAAGCACCTTATTTTTAAAGTGATTATGTTTAGGGAAAAGAAATGACTTTAAATTAAATTGTACTGCTTTACATTTTTAGGTGTATGGTGAAAATGAAAGGTCCATAATATTACACAGAATCACAGAATCACTGAATCCTTGAACAGCTGAAGCAAGGTCACCAAGAACCAGTTGCCCAGGACCATATGCAGATGGATTTTGAATATGTCCAAGGAGGGACACTCCACACATTCTCTGGGGAATCTGTTCCCCTGTTCAGTCACCTTCACAGTAAAAAAGTGTTTCCTGGTGTTCAGATGGAACCTTCTGTGTTTTTGTGTGTGCCCATTGCCTCTGATACCGTCATCGGGAACTTCTGAAAAGAGCCTAGCTCCATCTTATTTGCACGCTACCTTAACATATTTATAGATAGATGCCTCTAAACTTTTTCATCTCTAGGCTAAACAGTTCCAGTTGTCTCATCCTTTCCTCTAAGGAGAAGTGCACCTGTCTCTTCATCATCTCTATGGTCCTTTGCTGGACTCTGTCTGGTATGTCCATGTCTCTCTTGTACTTAGGAGACTAAAACTTGATAACAGGATGCGAGTGTGGTCTCACCAGTGCTGAATAAAGGGGTAGGCTCACTTCCTCTGCCTGCTGGTCGTTCTTTGCCTAATGCAGTCCAGTGTGTCATTAGCCTTCTTTGCTGCAAGGGCACGTTGCTGGCACGTATTTCACCTGTTTTCCACCAACACCCTCGTGTCCTTTTCTCCCAAGAAACTTTCCAGCTGTGTGACCCCAGCATCTATTGGTGCATGGACTTGTTCTTCACCGGGCACAGGACTTTGCACTTCTTGCTGATGGAAAAGTTCATGTTCATGAGATTCCTATTGGCCCATTTCTCCAACCCCTCAAGATCTGCCCGCGTGGCAGCAAAAATCTCTGGTATATCAACCACTCCTCCCAGTTTGGTGTCTTCTGCAAACCTGCTGAGGGCTCACTCTAACCCATCATCCAGATATTTAATGACATGGCTGAACAAGACTAGAGCCAGTATTGACCCCTGGGGTACACCACTAGTTAACAGCTTCGAATTAGACTTTATTCCACCAATTACCACCATCTTGGCCAGACCATTCAAACTCATTTTCAATGCACCACACTATATGCTAATCTAGCCTGTACAGCAACACCTTCTCTATGAGGACCTTACAGGAGACAGTGTCAAAGGCCTTACTGAAATCCAGGTAGACAATGCCTCACCTCATCTAACAGGCCAGACATTCCATCACAGAACTTTATCAGATTGGTCAGGCATGACTTCCCTTTGGTGAAACCATGCTGACTACTCCATATGACTGTCTTATTTTTAATGTCCCTGGAAATCTGTTCCAGGATTAGATACTCAATCACCTTCCTGGAGTTCAAATGAGGCTGACTGGCCTTTAGTTACCTGCATTCTCATTCTTGTACTTCTTGAAGAAAGTGGTATTTGCCCTCAAAGTTTATTGAGAGTGGCTGCACAATGACACCTATCAGCTCCCTCAATAATTTTGTGTGCTTCTGTATAGGGTTTTCTGGCCCATGAGGGCCCATGGACTTACTTGTTTATGTCCAGAATGCTTAAGTGTTCTGTGACCTTCCTCTTTCACCAAGGGTGTATCTCCCTTGTTTTGACAATTCCATCTGGTCACTGGGATCTGTGATTCCTGAAGACTGGTCTTGCTAGTAAAGACAAAGAAGGCATTTAGTACCTCAGCCTTTTCTGTATTCCATGTGATCAGATCCTCCATTTTGCTGAACAATGGAGCCACATTTTCTTCAGTCTTCCTTTTCTCTCCTACGACCTTGTAGAAACCCTTCTTGATTCTTTAACCCAATTTAAATAGAAGTACTGTATTTAATTCCTGGTAAAAGGAAAAGAATGAAATGTAGACAAGAAATCCCTTGGAATTTAGTAATAATTGTAATTCTTCTGTTGCAATAACATCTAGAATCCCAGCAAGAGATTGAAAATAGATGATATTACTTTTACATGTATAAGTTTTGCATTCGTGATTGTAAGAAATACACTTTAAATATTACTTACATGTTACTTAGATTTTAGATTCTTCTGATGTGAGGTAAATGCAGTACAGAAGATTAAATAGTAGATCATCCTTTAATATGAATAAAGTGTATCGTGTATAAGGTAGTGATCAGAGGATTATTCTGTGCAATTTTATCCTGGAAATACCTAGTATATTATTTCACTGTCAGTACTAACAAAAAAAAGCACAAAACCCACTACTACCACAACTCTGTTGGGAGATAAGATTGCTTTTATTGCTTCTGTGTTTTTAATGTTTCTTTTCAATCATAAATCATAATGTAAGAGTGGACAATGAGTGTGATTTAAATGCTCAGCATCCATAATTAAATAAATGTGTACTAAACAACATAATATATTGTAGCTGTAATAATTTCCTTTTAATATGTCTTCAATGTAAGAGACATTTTAAAGACCATTAAGTCAAGGATTTGCCCAACAACCCATGATGATACATTATTAATGAAATACATATAATCAGGATTCTATTACAATATAACACAGATTGGGAAAATATATAATTAGAAAACTATTAATTTTAGCAAGATAGAACCAATGAAGATTTCTGAATTCATATCTAGGCTTTGCTAGCAAATAACCAGATACACTTCAACATTTTTTCCCACGTTATGCTCTAGGTTTTGATAAAAGTCATCCTGATAATGGATTCAAAATACTTATTTTCTTTTGCTTATAATGACATATTCTATGTAGTCAATTAAAAAAATGGATAAAAAATTGATTTATGCCTTTCCTATATTATAAGACATTCAGTTCAGAGCAGGCCAGCCTATTCTTGCTGATTCATGGGTGAAAATAGGGAATGAATTCATGGTTTCCCACCACGTGACCCAACTTGAGGACTTGAAAATGAAAATTTCAACCTACTAACAGCTCTGAACATAGATTTCTGTAAAACAGGTGAACCATTCTACATGCAAGGTGAAATGAGTGATATTACCTGAAGGACACACTGATCATCTATTTGAACTCTCACATGTTTATTTCAAGCCCACTTGGAATCTCATGGAAGTCACAAGTGATGTTGGATCCAAACACAGAAAAATTACATGAATGGAGCTTTACTCCACAATTTCTAGATCACACAAGTCATCAAAGGAGATGGTAGATTTCTGTACATTCCAAAATAGTAACTATTTAAAATTAGTTTATTCTATTTTCAGAGTTTAATTTTTATTATTTTTCTTCTGTTAGTAGTTTTAATCATTTCTATCTCAATACATACTTCCTCTCTTAATGGTAAGGCCATTATAATAATACTGAAATAATTTGTGAGAGTTGTATCTTATTAATGGTTCCACTAAAATAAAGACAATGAGCTGTGTCTGTATTAGCTTAATGACAGGGCTATAAAAATACATCTGCACCATTTTCTAGTTACACCTGGGCTTGGGAGTCCTTTAAGTTATTTTGGATTAGATAGGGGCCAAGTTATTAAATTCTGCTTGGCCAAAATAATCTCCATGCACCACTACTTGAAGGCTGAAAAGCTCAGTAAAAGTTGCTGCATTTGTGGCCTCCTATACTTACAGTCATTATCTTAAGAGCAGCACAGCATTAATGCTAGACTGTGTTCATCCTTGTGCTAGCACAACAATCCCTTCTTGAAGGATGTAGTATGGAGTCATGTGAGCAATTGTACTTGATCCAAGTTTTGTTTAAGAAGGATTACAACCATCAACTCAAAGACAGATACACTAGACCCATAACTGCAATGTATTCATGAGTTTCAGTAATAGCAGGCTGATTTAATTCTGTGGCTATACTTCATAAAATGGAGAACCGACCAAATCAAATTGACTTTAAACACAGTTTCTATGTTGTTAGTGAAAATGCAGCCATTCCAGTCTCTTTCAATTTTGCACAATGCTTATAACTTGTGGTGATATTTAATGTAGTGTTAAATGTCTGTGGTAAACTGAATGTAAATAATCTCCTCACATTGTAATTGTTATAACAACTCTTTTCTCATAGTAAAATTAGAAGAGAGTACTATTAAATTCAAAGTGAGTATCAACACAGTAAATAAAACTTTATTAAGTATTTAAATGTCTCTCCATATGCTTGCAGAAATTAGATCTTATTAACAGAGTGGGTAATGAAGATATCTATCTTTTGTTTTACAGTTCACTGAGAAATCATCCTTTAATTTGTATCTGTAGATATATAAAGTGAATTTTAAAGCTCAAGGTTTACAACTCAAGAAAAGCCTTTTTGACAGCTAAAATCAGTTCTGTGTGACTCTATACATTGCAGATCTTCCCTGAAATTTAATCTAACATACCTATACCAATTAGTCAGTGAAGAATATCCTATCAACTTCAATAAAATTTGTGTTAGATTTAAAATTATTTTGGTTTTGTGCATTTTTTTTTATAACCATGAGTCCTGACCAGTACTTTAAGGAAAGTTTCATTAGAATTGCAGAAGGAAAATAGAAAAAAAAAGACAAAAAAATGAGAGTAGAATCTTATCCATCTACAAGTTGAAGAAATACAAAAGATGTTAGAAAAGAAAATTCCTTAAAGCAGAAACAGAAACTTTATTTTCGCAGAAATAGACAAGATAGAAATTACATATTTAAAGGAGAGTATCTGGCATTCCATCCACAATTGCATATATACTATGAGGAAAAAAAATGAGGAAAGAAATACATGAAAAGTTTTCAGGCCAAGGGATCATTTTCTTCAAGAATAGGACCTTGGGCTTCCAGATGTATTGGAAATGTAGTAAACACAAAAATAAACAAACAAAAAAGGTGGGAAAGGAAAAAATAGGTAGACAGCAGGAAAGAAGTGAAAAAGAAGATAGTGAATCAGAGCAAGACAGAATAAATTACCTACATTTTTTAAGTATGGCTACACAAAAGCTTGTGCACTTACCATACAGCCTCTTTATGTGCCTCTCAGTAATGGGATGACAGAAACTCAGACTCCCAAATCATAAATAATATAGTCTTTGCCTGGGGTTCTCCTACTTGCTTTGTTCTGGGCCACCTTGCCAGCTGTAGTTACAATGTCTGTATCTTACTCAAGTTGCCTAGCACTTCTCTAGGTGAGATCTTTGCACAGTCACAACACAAACAGAAATTTTGTGAAGCAAAAGATGAAGGGTTAGGCAATACTTTGAGTACTACCCAAAGTGTTGTTACGTAAATAATGATTGGAGGTACGATTTAGAGACTCACTGTACAATGTTACTTTGAGAAAGGTTTGAAAGAAATTAACAGCCCCCAACATAAGATCCTAAATAGGCTTCTGTGCAAAACCAACGTTGGTCATTGTCATGTAATCACATGTGAGTCATGTTGCTGCATCCCTGACTGTTTGAGGATAATAGCTAAGGCAGACCTTGTAAGGAGAGATAAAATGTTTATTACATTAGATAATGTATCTGGAAAAAGCAGAGCTGCTTGTCAGTTGGAAGCTCTCCTACAGGTGCTTGTTTACCCTCTGTTGCCTGGTTGCCAAAGTTTTCTATCAAAATATCACTATAACATTCTGTCTTTTCACATATAATCTAAGAGCTCCATATAGTTGTAAAATGGCTGTAAGAACAAGGTCTTTGTTTTTTTAATAACCCTTATTTTGATAAATGGCTTAAAGAAAATAGTAGGTAGGTTTAACTCCTCCACAGTTTTAGAAAAAGGAGGGTACATTCAGAGGACTATTCCTTCACCTATCATTATCAGTGACTCATAGTGCCATCAAAAGCAGAGCCATATGGAAATTATACTGTACATACTGAAATAAACACATTAGAAATAGAGTTCAGCATTGAAGCAACTAAGCAACAAAAAACTGAGAAGAAAAATAACCCCTGTCTCTGGGAGTGAAATAAAATAAGTGTGCAGCATTGTTACACATAGAGCAGTTTCAAGGTTAAGAACTTTGGTGTGACAACACAAACAAATGCTGTCTGCTTCTTAAACCTTTATGTGATGCTTCAAAGTGGTTAACACCTAGTTATTAGAGCTTCAGAAAAAATACTTAAGTGCTTTATGTTTCCTCTACACCCATAAATGGCACAGAAACAGTCACTGATGAAAAAAAGTGTGTTATTTACTCATGCTCGTGAGTGAGTTTTAATGTGTGTTGGACACGAAAATCCATGCATGCTGAAAAGGGAGTATACTCCATGGAGTCACATTCAGCCAGTACAGTCCACTGGTCACAATCTTTCAAATGTTTGTGGATTTAAAACAAAGAATGACCTCCATGGAAAACCAATTACTTGTCTTAGTCTTACATATTTTTCAGCAAAAATGAGAAATTGCTCTCAAAAACAAACAAGCAAACAGATGAAACTGCCACCACAAAACCAAAAACATCACACAAATAAAAAAACCAACCAACAAACAAACAAATGAACAAAACCACAAAAAAACCCACCCACAACTAAGCCTGACTTCTGGCTAACCTTTGTTTTCATCAATAGATAAAAGCTCCTTTTGTGCCTTTGCTTTTTAATAGCAAATTAAAGAAATATTACTTTGGTGTAATGCCAAGACACTATTCCGATAAGTAGAAAGTAGGGTAGAAAGCTGGATTGTATCAGGAAGACAATGGAAGAAAAAAGGAGGGGAAAGGAAATTGCGGAAGTTTTCCCACTGCTCTCTGTAAGGGTGTGTGGAAGGAGAGTGTCTGCTTCTTCAAGGATACCTTGTCAAAGGGGCCATAAAACAGAAAGTGCAGAGACAAACCTGACCAAGCCACACTAATTGGTAAGAAGATGTAGACTGTGAAAATCTCTATGTTTTCAACAGAGAGGATAAGGGTGGGGAAGGAGACAACCTAACCTTCCCTAACCTGACCATTTAGCATTAACAAAAAAACAGAAACAAACCTGATCTGAGCAGGAGTGCCAGGAGGGCAGAGGGACCCTAATGGGGCTTGGGAGATCCACAAATGTGCCTGTGCTTGTAAACCTCTCTAAAACTCTTTGTTCAATCTTCTGGCATGCTCAGAAAAAATCTACTCTAGTGCCAATCAAACAGTTTACAAATTCAGAAGAGACTTTGCAGATTTAACATTGTTAAAAAGTAAATGCTTCATGCTTCAGAATATTTTCTGGCCAACATATTTATTTTTTTTCAGCATTATGAAAGAGATGCACTGTTTGTAGACAATAGAAAAAAAATGAATCTTTCTCTACGTCAGTGCTGACTTCTATCTTTCATCAGTCTATTTTCAGATGTACTGTTAGTTATTTCTAAAACTGTGTTGTGACTTACAGATCTGAATTTAGTTTTTTGAATATTATTATATTATTGATTTTTTCCTGGGACCTATGAGTGAAAAGAAAATCCTCCTTAAGGGAGAAAAAAAAAAAAAAAAAAGAAGACCCTGCAAGCAAAAGGTTTCTGTTTCACTTCATTTTGATTTCCTTCGGTATCCTGGAATTACTACTGTTTAGATCAGACATGGATATGTTCAAGGAAGACATTAGCTTTCAGAGTTTTAAATATATTCTTAAAATAATCTCCTTATAAAAGGATTTGCTCAGTTTTTTATTTCTTGCATTTTTTACTGAAAGAAAATGGTGATCTGTTTAAAACAAGGCGCTGCATGATTGTATATAAATGATCTGCCAGAATATAAAATCAACCAATGTGGAATGTTTTGAGTATGCTTTTAACTGCTACATAATGACTGCTTTCTAAGTTTGCCGAATAGAAAGCTGCCTCCTACACGTGAAATATTAAATGAAAAGATTTTAGGCAATAAAATAGATTAATTTGCCTGTAACCACCTTACCACTGGGATTATGAAGAAACTATGGTTAGGAATTATTGTTGCTAAACTTCGCAATCACTGATTTCACAAGCTCCACTATCCATTAAATGAAGTAATCTACCCTACTGCTAAAATACCACCACTAATCACCAAACTGCATGCCTTCCAAACCCAGGTCTAATCAGACTGCCTGGAGGAAAGCTGGTCAAAGGTGAGCTTATTTAATCCATAAATAACAAATTTTTTGGTTCACTTAATGTGTAATACAATGCATTATCTATACAAAAGATGATATATTGAATGCAATAAAATACCTTAAAAGAGATTAAGGTTGTAGAGTTATGCATTTAAAAGTCAGGAAACATTGCAATGTCAGTTATAATAATGTCTTCTAACGTGCTGCATATAAATAAATATATACATATATATGTATATAAAAACACCAACATTTTGTGAAACGTGTAACATTTAATATACTGGAATTTGGGTCATTAGAGACCTGTTTTAATATATCCTGAGGGATCATTGTAACCGTGTTTTAACTATGCACAATTGCTAGGTTTTTTCCTTGCTGTAAAACCTATTTGGACCAGACTGTAGCTTGTAGAGATCCTGCTATTTGTCTGTTGTCTCCTATGAAGTAAGTGGATAGGAAGGAAAATGAGAATGGACAGTGAGATGCCAGCTGCAGTTTTGTTATACTTACCAGATAGAATGACTATGGGGAAACTGCAGTAATCCATGGTTTAAAAAGGAGAGTGAGCTAACTTATACACAAATTTGAAATGTGATGTATAGGATTACAGCTCTAAATGATTAGGATTTTAATTCTGGGAAACAAAGGCGAAAAAAGAAATTGAGAATCCTAAGATGTATTTTACCACCCTAATTTTTAATTTATCCATTCTCTTTAACACATCATGAGTTCTTTACAAAAATAGAATTTTACTTGCCTTCTCAAATGTTTATTCCTACTGTTTCCCCTGTGCTGGCACTGGTATTCTCATTGCCTTCATGGGAGCTATATCAAGTAAATAATTTGGCTGAGAATTAACCCTGCTCCCCACTCCCCTAAGTATCAGCTTTTAGCAGCACCAGCATATATTTTACACTGAACTGTGAATGTGGAACACAGAGGCTCAGAGCTGAATGCTGGCAATCACAGTTTAGCTAAAACGTTCAGAGTGAACAAGTTCCTCTTTTTGCACTACACCATTAAACTCAAATAAAGAAAATCATCCTCACTTTATCAAGTAAATGTGGGAGAAATAACACTGGATTGTTAAAAGAAAGACTATTAGGCATTACAGCTGACTGCCTAAATGCATAGCATAAAATAATCCCCTGTTCTTCAATTAACACCAACACCCTGCAACTTAGTCCTTACTTACAGCTGTTGCTCTTGGTTGACTTAGGCACAAATATTATGCCACTGTTTTCATCTCCCTCATCTGTAGCAGTAAAAATTAGGGAAAAGAAAAATCCTATTTTACAGCAGAAGATGCTCTATATGATATGTGTAGGCAGAGTGGAATAACGAAAATTCAACAATGCAGTTGTAACAATTCTTAACATCAGCTGCCTTTTGTACATACAGAGATGTGGTACAAATAAGGCCTTTTCACAATTGCTTCTCAATATAGCAGGGAAGGGCATGTGGCATCCCAATGAACTCAGAGGCAGAGATCAGTTTCTTTGAAGTATCAGTCATCAGAATCAAACTCACCCAGGAAGGTGTTGTATTCACTAGAATATAACTGCAAAATGCCTCCCTAGATTTTCTTCTGCCTTGAATAGGAAGCACAGCAGTGCTAAGGGTGTTTGGCTCCCAGCCCTGGTTCACTCCATCATGGAGTTACTGTTCTGTAACCTCTGAATCCCCAGTCACAGGAGTTTTTACTTGGAAGATCTTGTAGCTCAGTTTTTGTTCAGGTATAAATAATAAAAAAAAAAGACACACAGGACTACTCAAAGAAACTGAGGTCCCTCATGGAATGATCATTATGCAGAATTCAGTTCTCCTAATCTCCAAAGCAGGCTGGACACATCCAAATAATCTGTTTCAAATGTTCCCTAACCCAGAGATTCTTTGGGAAAGTACTACTTGGCCTAGACAAAGTACGTGATGGGGACTGCTCTAAGAATTTAACAGTAGAATGATCAAGTCTCAGGTCTGGAAATGTCCTCTTGCATCACTTATTTTTCTTTCCTAGGTACAGCACCTAATTTTATCTGCCTGTCAGGAGAAATTTGGCATAGCTGAGGTTCTTTGGTATTTCAGAAATCCAGAAGATGAGCCAGTCTGCAACAGCAACTCAGCTCCTGGTTAACATTAAACCCTTGAACATTCACAGATCCAGGATATTCAGAGTTTTCAGACTCCAAGACTTATATTCGCTGTAGATCTACAGTAAATTTGAAATTTTTTTCATTTAAAACAATGAGCTGTGTTCATGCTACCCTCCATAGTGGAGATATCTGAAAGCTATTAGGCCCAGTTTCCCTTCTACTACACTTCTACTGACATAAATATACTGTCACAACTACAGTCAAAAATACAAAGTAGTTATAGTGAAACTTGCACACATATGATGTAAAGCTAATCCAAGCTTTGCAAATACTGACTGCTGGAAGATGTGAGACTGTACGAAAGGGAAGATTATTTGATTCTCTCTCCATATTTATTTTTCTCATTTTCCATTTCAATCTTCCTATTCAGCCACTGCTCAGAAATAGAAATAGACTTCTGATTTCATCCTCTTTAGTTTGAGCTTTGTACTACCACTTACAGAAGTAGGCATGGCAAGACCTCTTTTTGCTTTTTTTTACAGTCTAATTTTAGATCTTCTCCAAGAAAGGAATGCAACAAGCAGTAAAGAATGAATGAACTGATGAAAGACAAAAGATACTGAGCAAGCACAGCTGTTCAATAAAAATGTGCACATCTGGATATCCCCATCTTATATTAAAAATAAAATACCTAATGTATTTAGAAGCAAACAACAACAATAAAAATCAAAATAGTTTCTCAGCACCTTATTCTTATTTAGCACGTTGCAGGAGACATAAAATATACAGATTATTTTTTGCAAAAAATCAGTGGTCTTGCTGAGCTTTTTCAGAATGTCAGATAATCAGATGTTGATGAATGATCTCTAGAGTATCCTTTCTCAAATTATTTGCATTTTAAAAAAAATAAACCTGGAAAAGTCATGTGAATTTATAACCAAACATATGACAGTGTCTCAACTAGTTGTTAAAACTAAAGTTACACAAAATAGAAGGAGTAGACAATATGCCAGAAAATTAAACGACACATGGCAAACTGGCAAATTTGGAAACCAGCAGTCTCAGCAATAATTTGACATATTTTCTTTTTCGTGTGTGTGTTCTTTTCCAAGTGAAGCAACACATTATTTGTATTTCCTCTCTTTATTCTCATTTCTCTTCTTTCCAAATGAACAGAGGTCTCTCCAAGTCTTTTTGAACCTTTCTCCATGTCCTTCCTCTTCACTGAGGAAAGACTGATGACTGAGACTGACAGAAAAATCTATAGTTAAAAGTGCCTAACACTTTCCTTTATGTATGTGCTTAAAAGTGTGTCAGACTTTCAGAACTAAAATTTTTACTCCACAAATAAGTAAACTATATTGCTTTTCCCATTTTAAAAAATATGATCAATTTTTTGAGATTTATTTTATGAACAGAAAAATTAGAAATGAGGTCACACTCAAGTTAAAGAACAATTTTTCTGTCCCTGTGAAAAAATCCTTCCACCTCTGGTGTATACTTTCTGAAGTTTCTTTTTTTAACAATTGCTAGGGTCTGACATGAATAACAAGGTTACTGTCCTTATGAATAATGTCTCTAGAGCTAGAACTGCAGTAGCAGGAAGAAAAGGAAAAAGTAACAAGATAGGGAACAGTATATGGTGAACCAGCATAAAGATATAGAGAACAAATACAGGATATGCTAGCAAGAGAACAAAACATGACAATGAGTGACCTTAATGTATATGTAAGAGGGACACAGGATTCTTCCAAATCTAAAATACAATGCAATATCTAGAAGTCTTAATCTGCAGAAAGTAGTATTTTAGTAGAGTATGTTTTCTGCTTCATAAAATACATAAAATAATCATGAAAAGATAATTAGTCGTACCATTTAATACATTAAATGAAGCAACAGAGGATTTCACCTGAACAGTCAGTGGCAAGCATTTAAGCATGGGTCTCAGAAACAATGATTCATCTTTTTTTAGTTGTCTAAAATTACTGTCACTAGTAAAGCTATTTTTCTATGCTATCTTCTTCCTCAAGGGAAAGAATAAGAATGTCCAGAAGATAGCTCACACCAACTGTCATAGGCATCTATGTTAGGATAAGATGCATTACACTTTGAAAATGTATCTCCTATGGAGTGTGGGAGAGATGAAAATCCACATAAAAATGTTTATTTGATACGTTAATCTGTTTTGCTGTAATTTTATCCTTTTTTTCTGAGAAAGTCCACATTTTCTATAAAACTCCATTTTTCCTCGTCACAGCTTTCCAAATCCCCCAGCCCAATAGAGAATAGGCTGCTGCAGCTCTGTGCCTCCACACCCAACCATTTGCAAGTCTGAGCATTTATTTCCAACAAGCACATATACAAGCACATGTACACAATATGTACATAAGTATACAGAAAATTACTTCTGAAGATCATTTCACACAGAAACATTCAGCAATCAAAGAAACAGGAGGCACTGACCAATTCATCCTATCCCCCACTCTGAATGATCAGGATGAATGTCCAAAAGTGAGAAATATATGCAGATGTAAATACATAAATATGGATCCTAAAATAACTGATCTTAAACAATGCATCTGTCAAGTGGTTGGCCCTGGATTCTTTCATATCTGGTTGCCTCTTACATTGACTCTCAGCAAACCCCCAGATCCTACAGTCCCTCTGGAAGTTAATCTGGACATGCCACTCTCTCCATTAGCCAAGTTCTCCATCTGTTTCACTCAGAGATACACACGTCTCTGGCCCATACCTATGGCCACACCTTTTACCATTTCCAAGCCCTTTATTTTACCTTCTGGGTAGTCCAGATTGATATTCACTAGTGACTTACATAACCCTGCTTTTCTCTAGCTGCAAGGCCTGGAATCATCTGGGCCTCTGTGACCCATGGACTTATTACAGTTACTGGCACTTTGACCTCCATATGTACACATGCACACACACAAGCACACAGAGAACAGATAGTCCCCTTAAGAGGAAAATTGTTAGCAATGGAATTTAATTCAGCATCAGTCTGTTTACATGCAACTGTCCCCTTTTATTCCCTTTCCCCTCCATGCTCACGCTAGTTTTTCTCCCAAACTACTTTGATCCCTCCCTTTACCTGCCCTCGAGATACCATAAAAAATCTTGTGGAATTCAAAGGGGGTATTCCCCTTGACCCATGAGTTACATACTCTGGTCCATAACCTTCCTTAGCCTGAAAGGTGATCCAGAGAGGTGCCTCTTGACTAATCCTGTTTCATACCCAGACCACAGGGGTGATGACTTTCCTGCGACAGCCGTGAGAGTAGCTGGGAATATGGGTGCTCGCTTTACTGATTAGTTTATTCAGATTCCCCGTGCCTGTGACTGTTCCACCATGCTCCTTTTCATGTGCAGAGGCAAGCCTTTTATCAGATAACCTAATGATCTTCAGTACACATATAGATAATTCTGTATTAATTGATCTATGTAGATGCTCACAATACTTACACCGTGGATGTCTGGTTTTGATAACCTGAGTACCATCCTAAGCACAGGAAACTAGGTGAGATTTTCCTGTCTCCCGTTGCTGGAACTTCAGTCTGTAAATCTTATCTAATTGGAATTCAGGTGACAAAACTGCTTATAGAATTCCTGTCCATGCAAATTTATTTTGAAATACTCAGCAGAATATGTTCTGGTATTGACATCCCAGAATATGCAGCATTGTAGGAACAGTAAAAGCTGCTATGACACGATTCAACAAATTCCTTTGAAAAACTCATCATACTGTTATACGTGGTATAACAACAGCTGGTTCCAATTCATTTTCACTCTATTTTTTCTACACTGTCATGTTCAAAGAGTTCACTAAACCATAGTCAATGAAAAAGTTATATTTTCAATGTTCAGCATGTAATTAAAAATGAATCCAGCCTTCCCCTCTATATATCAGCAAGTGTATTGACTCAGGTGACACTATTTAGAAAATGAAGGATTATTTGAATGAGATTCATCCACACTGCCCATACTTAAAGATCAGTAGTTGCACTAGGAAAGCAGTATAATCAAGATTTTTATTTTGTTTCAGTCTTTTCCTAAAGACCTTATTGGAATCCAAGAAATCTGGACACCAAAATAGTCCACTGGTAATTGCCTTTCCCTCAGTTTTATAAATTTAAAAATATTTCCAGTGACTGAATCTATTTGAATGTATTTCTTTTTATTTCTGAAAATGAACAGAGATTTAAAACAGAAGTTCTTACAGATCTGAGCTGCAGTAGTTAATACCAGCTCTTGATAAAATCAGGTCATGTAGATTAGAGAGACATATGTTCAGTGGGTCTCTTTCCTTACTTTTCATGTCTTTCTTTATGTATGGAAAATGCTAAAAAGGGAATGTCTGCTCATCAACTACCTTCCATGAGATCATGTTTGATAAGTTGAGATCATGCAGGTCTAGTGTTATGTTACACATAGATACAACAACATCCAATATTCACAACTTTCCTGATTATAGAACTGTTGCACAGGTGACACACTACTGTTCCTGACATGAAATGAAAAATAAAACTGATATATTGCACAAGACTTTACTGCAGTAGAACCTCCAGGTAAAGAAAATGTTATCCTCAAGGAGGAAAGTGGTAACAGATTCAAAGTATAGAATGATCAATTCTCAAATGAAGAAATAACAGGCAATCTCTATCCTGGTTGCCCTTCCTGTGACAAATGTAAGAAAAAAAGTCCAGAATAACTTAAGGCATGATTTTCTGCATCAGGAATCTGAATGTGTCTATAATATGCAGAGGAAAGTGGCTTACAAAAAAACACTAGTCCAAAGAATATATAATAAGTGATGCTATCTAGGAATCAGTATATGATTTTTTTTTACTGCAATGAAAATAATAAAAAAAGAGGCAAACAAGAAAATATGTAAAAAATATGTCTGCAAGATGGTCAAAACACCGAACATGGGATTTTCAATTCCTGAGAAAATTGCATAAGTAACAGCTGCGCTCTCTTTAGACATGGGTGTATATTCCAAGCATTAGCAAAATATTTCTTTTTTTTTCATTTTCTTTAAGCAACTACAAGAATAGATTCTTTGAACTTCTTTCCAGCAAATGAACAGACACTATACATCAATGACAGCATCATTCAGTGATGAAAATATTATCAGTCTGAAAGCTGTTAATGGAAGTTATATAGTATATAGGCTGGACTTTAAATTATAGTATGTTAAAACAATGAATTATTAAGTAAATTAAACTGGTTGAAAATGTCATACTTCTCAGTCTGATTAACTTTCTCATTCAGAAATATATCAACTTCTATGTATGTGTTTTGGAATAAAAGAGCCAAAAAGTATTTCTAATACTTCAGTGCTTTGAATCCTTCAGCACTGAGGAGACACTTTTAACTGCCACAAAGACAAAAGTTCAAGAAACTTGATGCTTGAGTTTCTGGCTTGGAGCTCAGCTATTTGTAGCCCCATTCAGTTGTGTAATCATAGATCTTTAATGTCTTTCACGTATTCCAGAATAAACCACTTGGTCTTCTACTGCTGATCATCTCCTAAGATCTATGTGGTTATAAAAATAAAATAAAGCTGTTGCTGTATTTTCTACAAGAGTGAAATAGGATTTCACATTGACATGGAAATAGACAATCCAAGTTGTAGTACCTTGCAATACTTTCACCATCACTTATCTGACAGCACAGCTTGAAAAAAGAAAATTAATCCTCTGTGATTCATGAATATTATTCATACAGGAAGGCAGTGATATTACCTGCCATTAAAAAGTTCTTCAATATTCATGGGCGCAAAGCAGCACATAATAGCTAGGTAGTTTCAAATTGTTAATAAAGAGAATAGAATCGCAGAATCACAGAATCACAGATTCAGAGAATATATTGAGTTGGAAGGGACCCACAAGGATCAGAGTCCAACTCCTGGCCCTGCACAGGACATCCCCAAGAGTCACACTATGTGCCTGGGAGTATCATCCAAATGCTTCTTGAACTTTGTCAAGCTTGGTGCTGTGACCACTTCCCTGGGGAGCCTGTTCCAGTGCTCAGCATCTCTCAGGGTGAAGAAACTTTGTCTCATATCTAAACTAAACTTCCCCTGACACAACTTCAGCCTATTCCTTTGGATCCTATCACTGCTCACCATAGAGAAGAGATCAGTATCTGCCCCACCTCTTCCCCTCACAAGGCCACACCAGTGCACAGCAGAGTGGGACAATCCCCTGCCTTGACTGGCTGGCAATGCTTTGCCTGATGCTCTCCAGGACACGGTTGGCCCTCCTGGCTGCCGGGATACTGCTGACTCATATTCAACTTGCCTTCAACCAGGACCCCAGGTCCCTTTCTATGGCACTGCTTTCCAGCATCTCATTTCCCAGTCTGTACGAATGTCCAGGGTTTCCCCATCCCAGGTGCAGAATCTGGCACTTCCCCTTGTTGAACTTCCTATGGTGATTGCCCAGTCCTCTAATTTGTCGAGTTCTCTCTGCAGGGCCTCCCTGCCTTCAAGGGAGTCAACTGTTCCACCAAATTTTGTATCATCTGTAAATTTGCTTAGTATCCCTTTCAGACCTGTGTCCACGTAATTTATGAAGATATTGAAGAGCACAGGGCCCAAGATGGAGCCCTGTTGAACTCCACTAGGGACAGGCCCTCCTTAATGTCTGGCTGTGGTACAGGTTGAGTACCATAGTCAAGAGGATGTAGATAATGTGGACAGTGATGCATACCTATCAGAGCCCTTTGGAACTTGACGAAAGAATTCGTAAGTTATAAGAAAAGGGGGAACTGAAATGAGAATCGGGCCTAAAAGTGTTAACTAAGATAGGTTCCCCCGCCAGCATCTACTGTACCTGTGCTACTTAGACTCGTTCTGTTCTGCCTACTGGACCAAAACTTAGAAGAACGCTGGAAGCAGTATACAATAGGCCTAGAGGTAATAATTAGGATGNCAGTATACAATAGGCCTAGAGGTAATAATTAGGATGAGGTAGGATAAGGTAGACATTTGAATAGGAGAAACAGGCCTGGAGCCAAGGCTTTCTCTAAGCTTCAGTGAGTGGGGCAAGAACAATGGAAAGGTAGATAGGTCAGACCGAGGAAGATGAGAAAAAGACCCCAGACTCAGGGCTGAAGGCCGGATGTACCCCTGAAATTGAGGGCCAGGAAAAGTACCACCCTAAGCTCTGCCTAAGCTCTGCCTAAGCTCTGCCTATACTCCGCCTATCATTAATATGTATAATAGAGGTTGCAATCATATGAATATGCATAAAAATCATGTATGAGAATTGTGTAAAAACCCTGATTTTGTGTGATAACTTTGAGCAAGTTTTTGGGTGATGCGAATCACACTTGCTCCCAGCGTTGCAATAAATACCTTGCTGCTCAAAAGACCCAAAGTCTCTGAGCAGTTCTTCATACCGGATTTTTCGGATTCACCCCCATTTACTATTACCCTCCATGCTCAACCCATGAGCCGATTGATTACCCACTTCACAATGTCTTTATCCAGCTGCTTGATGAACATTTTGTCCAGAAGGATCCTGTGAGAGGCACTATTGAAAGCTCTACTGAAATCAACTGCCTTCCTTTGATCAACTAGGTGGGTTACCCTGTCCCAGAAGGAAATCAGAGTTGATAAGCAGGACTTTCCTCCATGAAGTCATGCTGCCTGTGAGCAGTGACTGTGTTGCCTTTCAGATGTTTTTCAATACCTCCCAACATAATCTTCTCCATAACTTTACTAGGCACTGAAGTGAGACTGACATGCCTGCAGTTTCCAAGGTCCTCCTTCTTGCCCTTCTTGAAAATAGGAACAATATTTGCCAGCTTCCAGTGAGCTGGGACCTCTTCAGTTGTCCCAAGACAACTCAAAAATCATCATGAGAAGTTTTGCAATGATGTCAGGCAGCTCCTTGAGGATTCTTAGATGAATCCCATCATGCCACGTAGATTTGTAGGGATCCAGCTGGAGTAGCAGATCCCACAGAAGTTCAAGGTCAACTGGGAGCTGATCATTCTCACAATCATGGTCGTCCAGCTGAGGGCACTGAGACTCTCTTGCTCCATCATCTGTGTTTAAGTCAGGCAAAGAAAGTGTTAAACACCTCTGCCTTGTCTCTGTCCGTGTTTGTGAGGTGACCTATAACGGGCCAATGATATTTCTGTACTGCCTCTTGCCATTAATACCAGTGTATGTGCATATGCCTCATGTCAAAGATAAAGAAAGTAATGAAAGAATGCATTCATGATAGAGTATCATGTTCATTAATAAAATGAAACAGAACCACTGTTAAAAAAACCCCAAACAACATAAAAAATTGCACATAATAACATTATTAATATTATAGTATATATTTATGTAAATAAATAAATATTTATGTACAGACATGGTGTTAGATAACAAATAATCTTTGAGAAGAAACAAAGATGTAACAGAGACTGATATTTTATAAGTGTCTTTACAACTGAACTAAGGAAACAATTAAGAAAAGAAACTGCTGAATCTGGGTTACTCTTTCTTATGAAATCAGTAGAAGAAAAGTTTCTGGGAGCATTGAAGAATTATAATATAATAACTTGAAGAAAACCACAGAGTACTTAAAAAATTATAGATTAATTATACTCACTCTATACTCATTCATATTTCAGTGATCTGAAATCTTAGAAACGATTTTGGGAGTGCAAATCTGTAAAAATACAGCTTGATTATCACAGAAATTTGTTGTGCATCTTTTTAAAGTAAAGGTTATGTCTTACTAATTTGTCAGATTTCAGCATTAATCAAGCTGCCAGAATGATGAAGATATGCAGTAAACATTGCTTGAGAAAATTTTTTAGAGATCCCTTGTGAGGGGTCCACTTCAAAGGCTAATGTTTAATGCGTTGAATCATCTCAAAAGGGGAAAAAGTCTGATGCAATGGGATACATTTTAGCTGAAGCACAGGGAAAATACAGTAAATATGAGGTAAAATCTTTTCAGTCTGTCACAAGAAGCATCACAGAAGAATGTCAACATCTAGTTTATAAAATGAATGCACGTTGAATTTAGACAGTATACTAGTAGTTGTTCATCTTTGCATCCTATAATCTCTAAAAAGCAAAAAAGCTCCTTTAGTGTAATACTGCTAAATAACTGAGATATGCCTGCCTCTGCCTTCATGGGTTTGTCTTATTTTGCTTGACCTTGCTATATTGGACCCTGCACAATTCAAACCTACTATATTACAATTAGCTTCGTTTAATTTTTTTTGTTTAACCATGGCACTGCTACTGGTTTATTCACTGCAATACAGAGAACTGCAAACCCTGAACAGTTGCTTCTGTTGTACCTACCCACAGCTGCAATATTTCTCTTTTCCCTGGTAAAATGTGGGAACAAAACAGAGCACTGGGAAATCAGTGTGAAATCAATAAATATAGGAGAGAAATTAATCTGTACCAACATAGTGTTTCTCATACCAAAATAATTCTCTGTGGGGAAACTTCATTGTTCCTGTGTAATAGTCTCCAGCAAGAGAGTAAAAACCCTCAGGGGAAGTTCCAAGGTTCTATTCTTGATAAAAGATCAAATTATCTCTGCAGAAGAAGAGAAAGAAAACGAGTGTTAGTAAAAACAAAAGAGAAAGACATTTTCCTACTCACACAGTATCCTGAATCCTTCTAATTCATTTTCTAATAACTTTGTAGCATTTTGAAACTAAATGGTATTAGGACATCAAAGATTGACCAATATATGAGAGTTAAAGAATGCCTGCTGTAATAAGTATCTCACATACACTAAATTAAGAATTTCTGGTGTTGCAAAAAATAAAAACTGATAGAGAACTTAATACAGAGACATTCTTCATTGTTTAGCTGTATGGTTCAAATTACAACAGATTATTGATTTTATTACTGTCACAGAAAAATGCATAATACATCCACTGTGAATGAAATGGAATATGAAAGATACAAGTTTAATCTGATTTTCTAGATTAGTGTATTGTTAAATCATAGAAGAAAATCTAAGATAATACCATTGAACAATTAATACTTTGAAGTATAGATAATACATGTGCAAACAAAACAATGGTTTTGTAGGAATTTATGAACTGATCAATGAGTTCCCATCTCACATTTAATAAAAGCTAAATATTAGTGAGTTTCCTTTGCCCTTGTCTCTGTTTCTGTTTTGGACAAACCAACCAGAGAACTAGACCTCCAAATAAGCCCATCCCTTTTCGTTTCAACCTCTCCCCACCCATTCCAATAAATGAAGGGACAATACAAAGAGAGATAAGTAAAAAATAACAATTAAATAAAGGAAATATCAGTAATTACAAAGACAAAAAGGAAAAGAGTTTAAGCCAACAAAGGCAGAAATCATTTTCTAGCCCTTCTTCCCCCCACCGTCCCCTGGACAAAAACAAAAGACAAAATGGTGGCAGCCATGTGGTTTCCAGTCCACACCTTCCATGATGACGTGATGGTATGAATATTCATCGCTAAACCTCCATCCCTTGGCTTTTTAACCATAACAGAAAATGTATGCCTTTGTATTTTCAGGTTCAGGCTGTTATTTTTTTTTAATCTAAAAATTGTGAGCAAACAAATTTTTCCATGCAGCTTTAATATTAAGTGATTGTTCTTGTAAGGAGAACATACATACTAGATAGTTTAAAACCAATAACAAACCAAGCAATCAAAACAACCAAATAAGTATATGAACTTAGGAAAAAAGTACTTGATGTCTGCATGTGTTCAGTTGGGATAAAACAGTACCATTTCCCGCTCAAGTGCTAACTGCCGATTTAACTACTGCTTAAGTATTTGTGTACTTCAGGCATATTTTAGTAAAAAGATCAAATAATTCAAAGAAATCTTACCTCCGGTATTCCATAGGCCACCGTGAAACAACTCACAACACTCTCCTCAGTTCTTATAATGTAATATCTGTGGAAAGAGCAAATGGTCAGTAAAAAAATTATCAGATGGGAAAATTATCTACAGAAATAAAAAAGTATTGATAAGGAAAAATTTTCTGATGAAGTGATCAGGATTTGGGTATGATCATAACTACAATCCTGTGTTTGAAGTATGCTTTTTCCTTTAAATTAGCCAACATTTACAAGGATATAAAGATTCTTTTCCATTCTGTATACCAGGATGCATGTTTGCGTCACATAATGCAGTTAGCTGAAGTCCATGCTTGGATTGTTCTCTGCCTTTCATTTAGGTCTTTGGTTCTGCAAATTTAACAGTGGCCCCTGAAAAAAAATACAGGACTGAGCCATGAAGTTAGCAGATGAATTATTTTCAGGAAAAGGAGAAAGAAACTTTTGGCCTTGACCACGGAAGAAGTTTGTAAATTAAACAGAGCCAGAGCCCTAAAAAGCAAACGGCAGGACACAGATCGTGTCTGTGTGCTTGGAATCTCTCATGTAGTGCAGCTTCATTGCCTAAGACTTTCTTAAGCATACTAACAATTAAACAGTGTCTGCCACAAGAAGACAGTTCATGAATCAATTGTGTGACCATGATTCATTTACCAGATAAAAGGCTCTAAGGTATCAAGCGGTGCTAATAGGTAGCTGCTGTATCGTTATCTCACAGTAATTTTGCATGTGAAATAGGTCTTGCTGTTAGGTTACCAAAATATGTGTCCTTTCGGTCAGGAATTGTGAAATAGGAAGACTTTGGTCCCATAGCTTGTTTTGGTTTATTTTCTTTTGCCTTTTTATCTTCAAAGTTATTTTTAACAAATACAGAATATTATTTAGAATAAAACCATCAGGTTTGTGTGTTTTCAGCCTGTTCAAATGTTCAAAAATTCTTAGACACCAACTTCTTTGGCAAAAAAAAAAATTTTCTAATAATGATTCCTCTTAAAGGACTTACTGTGTATCAAAGCTAATTATGATGTTTTTTCATTCTTGCATCTATAACCTTTTTGTCATGAGCTTCCACTAGAAATAGGGCTTTTTTAAAAAAAAATCTTTCATGCAACTCTTTTTTTTCACACTATTCACTGTTGAATTTCCTCCAAATTGTATACAAATTTAGACTTGCTAGTAGCCTGTCTGTTTAATATGTAGAACATGAGGAGATCCTATTTTACACATAGAAAAGACATACTAAAATCATATTGTTTTTGATCATTGAAGTAAATCTCCATAATAGAAGGAACCACTAAAGCTCTTTTGAATAGGACGTACCTCTTTCCTCATCCAAAATATCCCCCTTGTTAGAATGGATTAAAGCTGAGCAAATAAACCCTTACACATCCTTTTCATTAGGAAGCTAGTATTTGGAGTACATTGTTTCTGTAAAATGAATGGGTAGTTAGGGAGTTTGATTTAAATCTTCCAGTTGTCAATGACCACCCACCCATTGCACTCCGTGATTTTTGAACTAAGATGTACTGACTTCCTATGTTTCCATATAGGTATGGAATGAGTATGTTTGCAATTCTTTATTACGTCCTCTTCTCCCCGTGCATGTGTCAGTGAATGGGGTATTATCAGGTTAAATTTACCCAATTGTTTATGTGTACACTCACCTCATCCAACTCTAAACATGAAAAATTATGATGAATAAAGCCTAATAAAAATACTTATTTCAATTATAGGAAGACTTTAGTCTGACTAGCTCAAATATAGTCCTTCAAAAATAAGCCGAAACCAAAGAACAAACAGCAAAACAAAATCCAGATGTGCTGATCTCTTATTTTTTTAACTAGCAAGAAGTTCTGCAGTGGTTTTGGAAGAATGTTTCACTTATAACAAAAACAAGTAAGCAAAAGCAAGAAATCACGACTGATATTTATTTGAAAGCTTACTTCTAGCTAGGAACATAACCAATACATGGTGAATGCATCATGGAGAAATCCATCTTCTCTAACTTCAAACACCTACAATTTGTATCTAGACTAAGGTAAATGGTTTCCTTCTGGTAAAGGAATAAGAGTTGAAGTAAAGAGAAGAGGGATTCCATCTGTTTTTTAGAGTTGCTACAATGAAGGATAAATTTCCTTCTGAAGTTCTCTTCCATTGTCTTCACAGGGATTCCATATGACTAATTAAATCTAGATGCCTAATTTCTAAGGGCCACCCATGTTATATCTTCATGTCATATCCAAAACATGCATCTCTATTGTCTTACTCACAGTGTTGTAGCAACGAAAAATGACATAATTGAAGAAAAATAGTCAGAAAAGTTCAGTTTTGAAATTTCTTATGATAAGCTTAAATGAACAAATTGTAATTAAGAGCAAGATCACTATCAGTAACACTGTAAAATGAATACTATAATTTTAAATCTGGTGTTTTCCACTAATTTTTAAAGGCAAAACACATAAATAGATATAAATTCTAGGCAATATAAATAGAACTAAACCAAGTGCAACATCTCAGCATCTTTTTTTTTTTGAGGATCAGAGTTATTTCCGAAATATACATATCACACTATTGTTCTGTATTGTGGTCTACAGCTACTTAGAGAAATATAACATTTCTTGGTTTATAATATGGTCTCCAAATACCTAAGAACATACAAAAATGCTATATTTTGATGGCATTCCCAGATAATTAAGATTTTGCTAAAATAATTTTCCTCTAAGGTCATCTTAGAAAAAAAAGATAAAAAAAAATTAAAAAGCTGAAAAAGAAACGCAAAATAATTTCAAAATATTTGAAAATTATTTATTGAAAAAATGAACTGCAGTGTTACTCCAGAATTTCTATTAAGTGAATGTATTATATATCACTCTGTATACAAAATATGATACAGGTAATTACAGAGATGCTGCACAACGTCTATTAGTTTCCTACAAAAAGAGTTGTAGTATTTCTTGGTATGTGAGCAAAAGTTGAAACTGCTAATAAGATAAAAACTCCTCTTGTCATATACTTCTTAATATATTATTTTCATGAATGTATTTCTGTAGACTATGTAGATACAGACCATCATAACGTGATTGGAGGCAAAAAAAAAATAAACACCTTTGTAGAAATCTGTTATTTATTCTACCAAACTGGACATAATCACAAAATATATTCATAAGAGAAAAAATTCTTCACCTGAAAGCCTAATACCCAGATTTAAAATATTTGCATTAGATATGTGAGAGTCCAGTGTGCATCAAAAGGTCTTACCTACTTCATCAGTATTATCTAGGACCTTCTCTCACAGCTGTGATAATCAGGGAGCTCAGGCTCCCAGGGCTTGCCTGAGCTATAAGATAAACAGTCCAGTTGCCAGTTCTGTCTCTATTTCTGTCTCCTGGTGTCCTGACTTCTTGCCTTGATTTTCTGGATGAACCCTGGACCTGGCTTGGCTTCTACACCCTGTCTGAGGATCAGTAGACCATCAATAGAAATCAGCTTTCTTTGTGGCTGTGTTCCTTGCTACTCCAGTCACTGACCCTTTCCCATTGTTGCGGTCAGCCGTAGCTGCTGGCTCATCTTCCCTTATGGAGCAGTCCCATTCTTGTTATGTCCTCACAAATCTGTCTCTTCATCTGCTTTGTTCTCATGGTCACATGGTAACATCTTTCTTAGTTCAGCAGTTACATCCAAAGTTTCCTTTAGAAATTGCAGGCTTATTTTTTCTCACCATCTGAAAACTCACATGATCTTAATTTTCACTCTGAACATTTTAAGACTGGCCCTATGGCAATCATTAGTGTATGCACAATAGGAACAGTTTTAAATTCTCTAGGTTTGTAATGTCAACAATAGCAGATTTACTATGTCTTGAATTTATCACAGGTTAACAAAGTAGATGTAATTTCACTTTTCATTGAAATAGTCCCTGGAATAACATAGCTGAGATGTAAGCTGAGATGTATTACAAACATAACTTCAACATGATAATCTTTGCACCACCTACATACTAAATTCTTTGCAGCTGAGAAATATAACATTTTTGTGGTTGTTTGCAAATAGTTTAAGAATAGAGCCATGTAATCCACCCTATTTAAAACCAGCAGTAACTCTCAGGGTAGTCTTATGATTACTGTAATATGAACGTGTTAGTAAGAACTAATTTGCCATCGAATTTTAGTACTATGTGCAGTGATCTGATCAACAATTGCAAACTGAAATCTTATGTTGGATTAATTTGTGGGAATATGCTACTGTTTCATTCGTCTGGCTCAGAAACAATATTTTCTCCAACATATGTATAAGCATAAAGGTATTATGCCCTCTTTGTTTCCTGATGGATATTCTTTTCAATAGGATTTAAAAAATAATGTTTTTTGTGGACTTGTAGGACTTCTACCAACCCACTATTAGCTCCTCCTGTTTCCTCAACCCAAAATTGCTACTGTAATCAGTGTGAAATAACTGCTGCATGAATCCTATCTACACAACAAATAGTTTGCTGACATGGAACCAAATTATTATGGTATTAAATAAATATTAATAAAAAAAGCTCTTGAAAATTAAGTCACTTCAACATGACTTCAAAGGATCTTAAGACTATTTATTTTCTTCCTCCATGTCAGTTTTTTTCAAACATTTGATAACTTTCTCATCTTTCAGGCTTTGAACACCAAGGAGAGATATAAGTTCTTAATGATTCTGTATAAGCTTATCTATAAAAATAATTGAGTACGATTTCAGTAAAGTAATGGGATTTGATTCCTTTATTTTCCGCAGATCTGTATTCCTATTTAAAAAAAAAAATGAAGACGATTATGGTAAACAGTCAATTTACATTGAAAGAAACCCAAAGAAACAGAAGGAGGTAAAAAAAAATAAGATGGAGAAGAGAGGACAGGAGAAGGGGGAAGAAATGTCATTAGTATTTCAAGAGTAAATATTTTTTCAAACTGCAGCAGGATAAATTCCTTCAAATTTCAGTGCAATGCAACTATGTAATGTAATGCCTATGGTTACAGTAATTTTGGAATATAAACGTACAGACAGAGATAACAACTAGAATGAATTTTCTATGACCCTAAGGTAAAAAATAAAGCATAGAGGTGTACAAGTTTAGGATGATATCAGGGGCCTTAAAAGTCTAGGCCCATGATATCGGAGGCCTCGGGGCTATAGCTGTCAATTACAGTTATCAAGCAGATGCTAACTCAGGAGCTAGAGCCAGTTTGGTGATAAAAGGATGAACAAGGTGCAGACCAACAAAGATCTGAAGGTGCAAGTCCTGCTGCTGCTGCATAATATTGCTGTTTTGGGGAAGCTATCACAGGTATCAGGAAGGGATATAGGTATTTCTCTGAACATTAGTGTTTGGTTTCAATTTATGCTTACATAGGGAAAAAGGTAATTGCAGTAACTACGAAATCTTAATGTACACCTGTCTCCATTAATGTGCGTGTCTGTGTCTGTGTGCATGTGTGCACATGTGTATGTGCAAAAAACACATTGGAACTGAGTGTGGGTTAACCAATAAATATTGACTAACAGTATGAACTCGATTAGAATTTCTCTTTCTCTTCTTCCCTCCCCAGCCTTGGTTTAAGTTTGTATAATTTACTCTTTAACTTGGATGCAAAGTTATTTGTTTCTTAACAAATTGTTAAGAAAATTACATGTAGTAGTAACATATAATCCAAATTATCTAAATAATTTTATGTTCCTAAGAATTTTCCTAATATATTATACAAATATATATGATGAGTAGTGCTAGAGTAATATCAGTAAGTGTACTCTTACATTATTTTTTGTGTGTGTGTGTGTGTGTGTGTGTGTGTCTAACTCAAAGTTTAGTGGTATTTATGTAAAGAAAAGTATTTAACAGTGTTGCTTATTTCCTTGACCTATTGCCAGCAGATGGAAGAGGCCATGCGCACACAATCAACAGAAATTGCAAGAACAGAAGAGAAGCCAATGGCGCTGGAAGAATGGCACTCATGGGGACACTAAACACAAGCCTAGAATTACAAGAGTAGTGTTTTCATAACAGCAGCTTGTGCTTGCAATTTTTTTTCTTCCTGGCAACACCGCTAAAATATTAACTTTGAAAAAAATCCAAGAAGATTTGGAACAGCAACACACACATACACACACGCACAGACAGAAATTATCTCTCTTACTAAATTACAACTTAAAACAACTGAAGAGATCATTTACCTATTTTGCTTTATTCCTTTCCATTATTTTTTCTCCAAGCTACAGCTCTATGAATGGGAAAAATGAAGGAAAATGGAAATATAATAATAAAAATAACAATTATTAATAATTAATAATAATAATCTGTTAAAGAAATGCGCAAGGAAGAGAGAGACAATATATTAATTTTGGTCAGTATGACAGATTGTTTATATACTCCTTTCTCAGAGAAAAAGTCATTAGCTAGAGAGGTAAATAGATGCTTTTCTATTTTTTCCTTGTTTAATCATATATGTATAAATATGTGTATATGAGTACACCTACACAGAGACACAAAGAACAGAAAACCAGACAAAAAGAGAACATATTTAAATGCATCTCAGACTATATTCCCTGTATATTTAGACTTTATATGCTAGAAGGTGACATTCCATACTGTTTCCTTTTGTTCAACATGTGACGCAATAACAGTTGGTTTTTTTCTAAATTTTGCTTTAACAATTTGGATAACCCCTATCTATATTTCCCAGTGGAGATAACGTCACTTAAAATGTCCCTTGTTCATAGTCAGGATCTAACTATCAGAAATATGCCACGTAACAGCTGCTACTCCCAAATAAGCTGTAGAAATAGAGATGTAAATTTTAAAGTTTACTAGACAAGGTAGGGACAAACACTAAGGATAAGTTTACTTCTGAGTCTGCAGATATACAGCTGTTTCTATCCAGCAATAAATTATGATATTAAAAGCACTCTGTCCTTGATAGAGATGTGATAGAGATGTGAAATACCCATGTTTTCAAGCGGGAGTGCTGTAAGAGATTGAGGGTACCTTTAGTTGGACCTAAGTAGCTATATATTACTGGATTGTCTGTGGACCAGACTTCTGAATTTATTTGTTTTCGTGCTCTGTTATGTTGTTTTCTAACGAAGGAAGAGAACTTAATAGATTGGGAGTAAACTTTTTCAGTATTTCTGACATAGTTTGCTGAAAACATAGTTTAATCACATTTTCAAGCATTTCTATACGTGCAGCAAGTTTTGTTTGTTTGTTTGTTTTAAAATAACCGGTTAATAATATGATTTTTAAGAAGAATCCTCGCACTTTGGAAAACCTCCACATCCTTGCAGTCGTGAGAAAATAAATGTTCTTTTTTGAGAGACATTTCAGTGTGGTATGAAAGTAGGCAGAAAAATAGTAGCAGGTTACTTGTTTATTTCTTGCACCTCTGTTGTTGCATTTGTCCAAAATATTTGACTATGTGTCGTCTGAAAAGAAGCGCATCCTAAATCTTGGAAGATTGAAGATTTTATTATTCATGGTTCCTTTGTTCACATGTAGATTATATTTATTTAATTAAAGATTCTTCAAAGAAGATATATAGTGCTTATGGTGTTTAGATGCAGTATTTAAGAGGAAACTGAGAAATGTCTTCAAGCTGTTTAGTAGTAGCTGTCTGTGGCGGTCAAGTGCATAGTGGTACTAGTGGCTATATGCACAGCTTCTCTTATCACTTTTATTGTTACTTGTAAATTACTAGAATTATCCATCCGGAGAAAACCCAGCATTTTCACTCCAGATATTTTAAGGGCAGGATAGCTTTGACTGAGATAGATAGATAGGTAGATAGATAGGTAGATAGATAGGTAGATAGATAGATAGATAGATAGATAGATAGATAGATAGATAGATAGATAGATAGATAGATAGATAGATGGATGGATAGATAGATAGATAGAGATAGATAGATAGATTTGCAAACCAAAAGGCTATTTTTGTTCCTTCATTTCCTCCACATTTGCCTAACTCAGTATTTCTAGAGCCTGACCTAGCTAGAGGCAGCATATAAAAATATAATATAAACACAACATTAATCTGTAAAATCTTTACATCTCAGTCACTATCCCTAGCCACTGCTGTGATGTTATTGATTTTTTAGATTTTCCCCTTGAGAATAAAATAGATGGAATGGTAAACATGGTAAACAGCATGACAGGCAGAGAGAGGCATGAAAAAAATACAATGCCTTGCTTTTGGGAGTCTAATTCTCGTTCTAATGGACATAATAGAGAATGTTGACACTTCTGATGAAAACACGGGGAATAAAGAAATGTTCAGGTTTGATTTAATGATGATGAAACTCAAATAGTGCTTGCACTTTTTCAGTTATAAAGAGATTGAAAAACTTTGTTAAAAAATATTTCTAGCAAAGCCTATAAAGAGTTAGGTGCCATATAACGCAGCATTCAGAGTAAAGTTGAGTGTTTCATATTTTCAGATTTTTAGCACACGTGTCATGTCCAAGATGTAACACTTCTGATTCCATACTTCCACTAGACTTGTTTTCATAGTTGCATCCATTTTCTTTTTAGTATCGGACTATCTTCTCAGGTCTAGGTAGTACAAATGCTGTCTCCTTTTGTCTCCAAAGTATTTGTGTGGCTATCTACATGGACAGTTATCCATATTTTCCATTTTGTCCTACAAATCCTCTAAATGTCTTCCTGTTTCCCCTTTTCTAGGACTTTTAACAGTAATATATTAGACCTTATTCTAGCTCATTCCTGCTGTTCACTACAGGTTATCAAGTGCTATCTCTAATCAATCTAACCAGACACTGATTCTAATCACAAGGCTCTTTGAAATTAATTCCATTATTCATAGACCACCATACAGGGTGTCTGTGGAGCCTTAAGGAGTCACTCCATAAAACTCTTCTGAAGGACTTCTCTATCTGACATTTCAACTTTGAATTAACCAAATTAAGGTAGTATTATGAGGCTTTTATTGTGTTTTATGGAGGAAGGAGGAGGAGGGTAAAACTACTTGTGATTGACTAAGTCACCCAGGTTTGTATCAAAGGCCTGAAAGACCCTGTGAGGGGAGGAACAATAGATCTTTGTTTTATGGGGATGGATTACTTGTATCTGTTTGCTATAACTTGATGAGACCATTAAAATTGTAATTACTGCAATGATAAATCAAAATTCCACCTATATGACATGCTCCATTCCTGACCACTACAGGATTTACATGATTTTCAATGTAATACTGGTCTATTCAGTACATTTTCACATTGCTGCCCCCTTTATGTTTATGTCAAATATTGTTTTGTCCTCCTTTAATATGGGTTATGATTTAAAACTTGTTACACATATGGGTTTACTGAATTAACTGAGGGTAAGGCATTATAAAATTGGCTGTAGCAGTTAGATCATGGGGATCTGGTGTTCTCCCTTACTTGACGCTTTAGTTTTACAACATAAGACAATAAACATGAAGTAGATATCTGATTTTGAAAGTAATAATAAAAGATGATTAAAGCTGATACTTATCAACACTAAAAATCAACAGAATTTCCAGAAATTATCCACTACAAGTTCCTGCTTTACTAACACATAACTTGGATGATTTTTAAAATGTACATTGCGGCTAAAAGTTTATTCGTTTACTATATCTTACCACCTGTAAATGTTGAGAGTCATGGTGAGAATGATAATTCCTTTTTCCTAGCATTAGATTACACTGCTATTTGGTCATAAGCTTTTGAAGCTGAAAGCAATTTTCTAGCAGCATAGTGTGCGTAACAGGTATCTAATGTTGGCAACAGTCCTTGGGTTTTGCTATAAATCCAATATGCTTTTGAAAGAAAGAAAATGTGCATAGAGCAATTTTAAGTGCATCTTGAAGAAACATTTAATGCAAATCAAAATATTTCCATAAACCACCAAATGACCAAGTCCAAGAAATGCGGTCATATTTATGTTCTGTTCTCTTACCCATAACGTAAGATCCTCTCCCTCTACTTTGCTCTTGTGAGACCCCAGCTGGAGTACTGTGTACAGTTCTGGTATCCCCAACATAAGAAGGATATGGAACTGTTGGAACAAGTCTAGAGGAGGGCCATGAAGTTGATAAGAGGACTGAAGCACCTCACCTGTGAAGGCAGGCTGAGGAAGCTGAGATTCAGCCCGGAGAAAAGAAGTTTGTGGGGAGCTCTCATAGCAACCCTCCAATATTTGAAGGGGGCCTACAGAGAAGCTGTAGAGGGACTCTTCATCAGGAACTTTAGTGATAGGCCAAGGAGTAATGGGTACAAATTGAAAGAGGGGAAATTTAGGCTAGATATTAGGGATAAATTCTTTATTGTGAGGGTGGTGAGTCACTAGAAAAAGTTACTAAGGGAGGTTGTGGATGCCCCAACCCTGGCAGTGTTCAGGGCCAGGTGAGATGGTGCCTTGAGTAACCCAGTCTAGTGGAACATGTCCCTGCCCTTGGCAGGGGGGTTTGGAACTAGATGAACTTTAAGGTCCATTTCAATCCCTTAGTATTCTGTGATTCAATGTAGATTGTGCTGAAGAGTCTGTGACCAAGACAGTTAACTGCTCTAGAAACTTCACTTTCTTTCACTTCAAAAAAACAATCTAACTGAGCAATCTTGATAATGTTTGAAGCATATAGATCATTTGCAATCATGGTAACTTTCATCACTGTGAAAGCACTATGATTACAATAGGACTAAGGAAAAGCAAAATCTTGCTGGGGGAAAAGAAAAATAATAATTTTACTTTCAAATTCTCATTCTTTAAAGGAATAATAAAAAAACAAACAAAAAAAACCAGCATAAAGAACCTGTCTGAACTGTCAACATTAATAAAAAATCCTTTTCTATTCTGTGTATGGCTGTTTCAGGATAGCAACTGAAGGGCAATAATACCTATTGGAAAGTTTTTCATGACACTGATAGTAATGTCACTTGCATGAAAATAAAGAAATATTTAGACTTAGGTTCAGAACTTTCTCTAATTATAAAGAGCTTACTAACCCAAGTTTTTTTATAGATGTCTGATATTTCTGAGATAACTCTGATAGTTTTTAGTAAACATCATATCCTAAATGTATCTTTCTTTGCTCAATGACACACTACACAACGTATAAACTGTTTTAACACAGGTCAAACACTTCAACTAAAGTATTAAGGGAGAAGGTCTAAAAATAGAAATTTTTTTTTTTTGTGTCCTTCTATTAGTACATCCTGTAGTGTCTATTAGGAATCTTTTGTTTACTTATTTTTGTTACCGCTGCTGTTACTACTTTGGTGAATTATATAGAGTTAAAATACACAAAGTAACAAAACAAATACCAACCAAGAAAATACATAACAAAATATAATATTGTATATATATAATATCCAGAGAAAAATAATAAAAAAAAATAAATAAATATGTGATCTTAGAAACACAGAAATATGCAAATGGCTACTACTCAGTTCCATTAAAATTTTTTTGCATCTGAAAATATTTGTAGGTTTACTTCCCTGAACATTTTTAATGGGTTTTGGCTGTTCTTTCTAATATTCTTATCTAACGTGAAAATTTGCTTAACCAATACTAAAAAGCATGACTTTGGTTTTCCAGTTTTATGTAACAGATTTTGAGGCGATAGATAGTTGGCTATCAACCATGTTTCTGAGAAAAAAATCTGCACAATTACAAGGTTACATGATCTGCCAATTTTCTGAATAAGTCAATCCTGTTTTGCTAAATATTTTACAAAAATAAATAAATAAATACTATTCAGGGCCTGGATCTGCAGATACAGTAAGGACAGTATAACAGTTTTGACAGTATAACAGCCCATTCAACATCTTCAATGATACAAAATCTAAACGTATTTGTCTGCAGTGTATTTTTTATACATAAACTGGGAGCTTACTTCAATTGCCAAAACTTAAAGGTGTAGAGCCATTTGAAACACCCTGTGCCATGCAAAGCATCCACACAGAGCTTGAAAATATCAGATGGAACCTCCTGTTGCTTTGCCCTTACTAGACTCACTAGAGGTTAGGTCAATCACCCTACTGCATCTCCAGTTTAACTAAAAATTTGTGTTCTCACAACTGTATCAAGTTTCAACGCAGCAAACACTGTTTAGAGGGATTGTCATCCACTCAATAAAGGTACCTAGTTGAGGGCGACCTGAAGTTTTTCTGACTAATGTGAGTACACTGAGTGGATCTTGTTGACTTCGTGAGTACTTAGAGTTTTGTGTAAGCAACCATGATCAGACATTTAGATGAAAATCTCTCAGTTTAGAATGATTATCATTTTTTGCAGGAATACTGAAAGAAAACAGGAGAAGAAAACATCCTGAGAGAGAGCAGATTAAGATGGGGTGCTATGGAATGAGCTGATGTAAAGAAATCTTGTGTATCTAACCCTTGAATTTGACAAGGGAAAAACTAAACCTTTTTTTCTAAACGCCTACAATAGTCTTACTGAATTTTAGTTTTTCTATATAACCTGAAGCTGCAATTTTAGCCATACCTTTCAGAATAGTTCTTAAGAAGTTCCTTGACATTTAGTCTAATGAAATGTTTTCTGCACTTCAAAATCTGTTAAATAAATTTTTGCCACCTTTTGCTTTGCCTTCTTTCTCAGCTCTCTGTTTCTACAAATGCACTGACATTTGCTGATGGTATAACTGTTGGAGCCATATTGTAAACCAGCTCAGTGGAAGGGTCTACATTATAAAATAAGAAAGAAAACATATTTTCATTTTTAGAGGAGAAAATGAATACAAGACTACATTATCAGTTACATTGTTCTCATGATTGTTCTTTTGTCTATATTATCTCTGTGGTACAATGTTAACAGACAGTACAAATTTCTCTCTCTACAGTGAATTAATTAAGCAGGCAGCAATTAAAAGAAAAAAAGGTTGATCCAAAACTGTACACATTACTAATTACTTTTCGGAGAGGGGGAGAAAGTAGGTAAGCAGCTCCTTCTAACCTGAATACAAACTAAATATGTTTAATCTAAATCAACAATTTCAAAGGATTTTCTTGCAATTAAGCACATTCATTGGATAGACTTGATGATCCAAATGGAGAGGTCAGAAAATGGTCTGCAGCAGAGCTTAAAACACAAACATGTCAGTTATAGAGATTAGTGGGAAATGGGGAAATACTAAGGAAGTCATAGGCTCTGTGGTAAGAAAAGTGAAGGGAGCTATGACATTGAAGACACAAGTGTAATAGGAGGAGATAGGTGTAGGATTTCTAGAAGAAAATGGA
>VZRE01004004.1:182438-284166 GCA_013396775.1 Cephalopterus ornatus | reverse complement strand
CGGAGCGGAGCGGAGCGGAGCGGAGCGGGCCGGGCCGGGCGGCGGCCGCCTCCTCCCAGCGCCTGGCGGCGGCTCCGGCCGCGGCGGAGGAGGGGGGTGTTCGCTGCGGGCCGGGGTCCCGCTTCGCTGTTAGTCACAGAAAGTTTGATCCTCGGAGGGTGGGCTCGGTGTTGCATGCGGAGACGCCTCTCGGGGAGCCGGGGCAGCCTCTCTGGGGCTGCGGGGGGCCCGGGGCGGCGGCTCCGGTGACGGCCCGGGGGAGGAGAGGGAAACCCGAGGGATGAGATCTGTCATTAAAGAGCTTTTGCCCGTGCGAGGCGGGCTGCTGAAGCGAGGGGGCACGGGGTCCCTAAAACGTATCCGCGCTTTGGCCAAACTTCTCGCTCTTGAACTGGGGAAGTTTTTTCTCCCAGGTTTTCGCAGAGGGTTTCTCGCGTGTGCGTCTCCGGCTCCAGCTTCCCTCCCCTCTCCATCCGATACGGACAAGGCTATGAAAAATAGAGTTCCCATGAGGGCTGGAGTTTTTCCTTCCCCGTTTTTCAAAACCATGTTGACCACAGGTTTTTAGTTGGCATCTGCAATTGAATTGGCTGTCTTAAAACGGGAAAATGTACTTCACAATAATAACTGACCTTTAACGCATTTTTTTTCCAAGGAGGTTTTAAAATTGTCTTTGGTTTCTTTGTGCGACTGTTCGGGGGAGAAGCTATATAGTTGTTTGTGGTGATCCCAGACCCTGTAGCTGCTTTTGCAAGATGCCCTGTGCTTACAGGGTAAGGCAAGAACAGCTTTCAGAGATTGCCCAGTCATTCGCCTGGGCAAATGAGCGAGCAGGCTGTGTCGGTGCACCTCTTTAGGAGGTGCATGTATTTTTGACCAAAACAATTTTATCCATGCTAGATTCTGCCCTCTTTTTTTTTTTTTTTTAACTTCTTTCTTTCCAAAGCTTCCAAGAACATGGTTTTTACCTTGTGCTGGCAGGTTTGAAGTTGTTTAATTGCAATGTAAAGAGCATCTTTTTTTTCAGTTGTGCAATTTAACTGTTAGCATAAAAAGGTGTAGGGTTTTTTTTTCTTGCATGAGTCAGTAAATAAAAAAGATTGGTTAAGAATTGTTTCATGCTAAATAACTACAGTAAGATTATATGACCATGTGTGACTTTGTGGCTATTTTTATTGAAAAGAAAATAAATTTTTCCCAAAGCCTTCACCACTTGGTGAACTCCAGTGAGCAATCTCTTCTGCAGTAGAAATGAAGTATTACATTTTTTTAAATTTTCTGTTGGTTCTCAGGAGACACGGATTTATTGCCTGAACATGGGACACTTTGGGTGCCTATAAGTTCAAGCCCATTATTCAGGAGGGGGTTCTGACTTTTCATCTGTTTTCTTCAATGGGCACTTCATTCTTTTCACTTGGGTGATCTGTTTGATCTTGATAATCTGTCTGACTTGCTTTGTTTAATCCATCTTGTCTTTTTTTTTTTTTTTTCACCCTCGGGCACTGTAGTCCATGAACTAGTTACATGTGTTTGTCTGGTTGTGAATAGTAGTTCTTTAGACGTTACCTTGAAATCTGATACCTCTGAAGGCTTTACAGTAAGGTTTCAAAGTTTTTATAATATATTTTATGGATTTCATAGCTTACCTGTGGCACTGTACATGAGACATGACCTCCTATGTGAGTGACAACAGGTGTCTTGTGATGGCACTGGGTGTCCAGTGCGTGGGACTTCCATGGCCGATACCCACAGATAGACGTGGTGGGAGAAAGGACCATGGAAGCAAACGCTTGTGCAATGTGCTGTCCATCATCTCCTGGATGAGTGCCTGGAACCAGCAGGATCCTGTGTATTGGACACTACAGGATATGGAGAGGAGCCGCAGTGCTGTGTCACAGGTGTGCGCGTACTAGCATTGCAGCTCCAAGACGTGGAGGTCAAACGTGCAAGTCCTGTGCTTTTGGCTCTGATGGACCCGTGGTGAGCGCACCACAGCACTGAAAAGGGGGTTGGCTCCCTCTCTCTTTGCCCAGGACCTCTCTCTGACCCTGGTCTATGCTTGTGCTCTGCGGATAGGCTATGGTTTCACTCAGCAGTAGATTGCAAAAATCCTTTCCCAACAGAATACTGTGAAAATGTCCCTGATCCGTGAGTGGCAGAGGGGTTGGAACTAGATGATCTTTAAGGTCCCTTCCAACCCAAACCATTCTACGATTCTATGAAAAAATCTCAACACCAGTTGAGTTTTTCATTTGCTTCTGAGCTGTTTAGGAGTCCTTGCATAGTTTATAAACATTTGAAGGAAGACAAGGCTGGTCTAAAACCTGGCAGGCTATTGTCAAACTTCATAATTGTTAGTGGAATTTAATGCAACTGGGAATAGCACGTTAATCATTTGTAAAACAGGAAGTCTATTAACTGCTTCTATATAAAGTAGAAATTATTTTTAGAGTCTCTTGTAGAAAATTTATAAACTTCAGTCTATTTCTGAAGAAGCCAGGAAGCAAAATCTGCAGTCCAGGGGAAGGAGGAGCAGTTTTGATTCAGACTTTCAGATTGAACTTTGTGTATTGTGCAGAGCTGTACCCAGTTTATCTGTAGTACTGCATCTGTAGTACTACACTGCTCTTAGTTTAGTATGAGATGGAGAAATGAGCAGTGTGTAGTACTTATTTTCTTCATATTTTCTAATAATTTTCTTTGCGCTTATGTAAAGTGACTTCTGTTTCACTTTTTTTCTTTAATTATGTATTTCCATTTTACAATTTTAGTTTAGAATTGGAGAAGGAATCTCATGTGGAGTTGTCTTATGGCGTCTAAAGGTATTTCTTTAAACAGTCGTTCTGTAAGTTCAGCTTTCTGATGTTTTTTTTGAGCTGCAAGTGCATTTATGGACTATCCTTGGATGCTTCTTGTGGGCTGTCTATTGCAGCAGTTGCACCTTAGAGAAACTTCTTTGTAGTTACAGTGTTAAACACTGTGAATGCAATTGGTGAGTGAGTGCTACTTTTTGAACACTTTGTATCTTATAATGGGGTAATAAAAGAGCCTTCACTGATCGTAATATGAATTAGTTTTTCATTTTGTACATATTCTCCAAGGTGTGAGGGAGGCATTTTTAGTATCCAAGACCATATCTTGTTAAAATCAGCCTTCATGGCAGATATTTTTTCCCACTCCCATTTCTATTCATACAAAGTCATTCTTGTTATTGCATCTGTTAGTGGAAAAATAATATTGGTAAATTAATTTCTGAATCTGGAAGTAGTTTTAATGAGTAGAAAAGCTGCAAGCCTGGATGCTTGGAAATTATCAGGAGTTCATAAACTGAACCTTGAGAATTATTTAGGGAGGCTGCAGGTATGTTATGATGGGAAGGTGCTCTTTATAATACAGAGAGGAAGCACATGAGCAAGGTAAATGAGAAGTCTCATTATGGACCTATACAAGTATTTCTTAATATTCTTTCTGATTTTTTTTCCCAAATCTTTGTCAATAATGTCATTGTGTGTTTGCACGTGTGGTTTGCAGAAAGCAGAATCTCGGTGCCTCGAGTTCTGTCACATAATCGTGGAAGGAAACTGCTGCATTATTACCATCCTTTGAGATTTAAATTTTCCTACACTACTGAGTTTTACTTGCACCAAAATATTTTGGATTATTTTGAAACCAGGAAGATGTAAAAGTACAATTTTTTTTTAAAGGAGTGATGAGAAGTAATGTTAAACAAGATTTGAAAAATGTGTTTTCAAACTTGTGTTTTTAGATCAAAAGCTTGATTCATGTTTTATTCTGAAATGCCTGAATCAGCAAGACTGTGGGAAGTGATGCATAACTGCACAACATCGATTCATGTCCTACATGTTCACTGCTCAGTCAGGAAGCCTGAAGCTTAATGTCAAATGCGTGGGTGAAGCAGTTAAGCAGAGCAAAATAAATTGTTCTACTTACGTGCTGCTGAATAGGGGCATTATCTTGGGAAAATCTGTTTCAGTGACTTACTGTACTGTACAATACTTGTTACTTGGGACTGAACCATGAATGTGAACTATTAGGATTCAAGCTCAAGGTCAAACATTCACTCTTGTTTTTGTTCTGCAATCGTTTTTTTCCTTGAAATGCATTAAAAAATTTGCAAAAATCATATGAATATTTTTGTGCTTATTGATACAGAATATATGTCTCAGAAACTTCAAGAAAGGAGGTAAACATTATTTCCTCATCTCTAAACTGGGATAGTAAGTTATTGAAAAGTAGATGGCAATATTTAGATTTCCTGCTAGGATCACTGTGAGTCTTGAGCTTATGTCTCTTGTCTTTACATTTTTCACCTTTTTAAGGCACTCACTGACTCATCCTCAGTTTTCTTTTAGAATTTTATACATAATATTTAATATTGTCTCAAACTGTGGACTGACTTTTGAGTTTTAAAAGCCTCACTTTTGAACTGAAAAAGGTAGAGAAGAAAAAGGTCTAATAAGTCATTTCCAAATCAAGGAAAGAGTGAAAACTGCTGATGCTAGGACTGGATGCAGAATTTACACTTCCATGGGAAACCACCTTCTGTTACATATTTTTTGAAGAGAAGGGCTGTTCTTTGCAGGTGCTATTACTGTTTTTCTTTCTTACTGTAATTGATTATCTAAAAACTTCATTACATGATTTCTGATTTATTTGAATAAAATTTTGGTGTTATAAAAAGAAAATCAAAGAAAATTTTGTTATTTTTCTAGAGCATGCATTATAACTTTATTATTATTAGATATGTATTTCCATATTTTACTCCAAATATTTTTGAAACTCAGCAATAAGACTGTACTCATTTTCTTAATAACTTTATTCATCAGGTGAAATAATTTTGTTCATTTGGATGCTTTTGTAACGATCAGATATAATGGGTTGTCCTTGATGAGAAACAACATAGTTACTTTTCCAAGGACAGTGATACCCAAAGAGCTGAAAATGTTTAGTAGAAGTGTCTCTGTCAGGACTTAGTTTGCAAGCAGCAGTAGTAACTGATGCATGAATTTAACGCAAGTTTAAACAGGACTTTCTGCTTTTTTGGTGGATGTGTGACTGAAGTACAGTTAAAGGGGAAAAAATGCTTATCGACTGTATCCATAAACAAATAATATTTCCCCCGCTTTTGGTTTATGTCACAATTGCAGCATGTGAGGATCTTCTCTGACTAAAAAATACAAACATTGCTGAGAATATTTCCAATTAAAGTAATATTTGATATTCAGTATAGAAAGGGACTAATCTGAATTCAGTTTAAAGAAGGAAGTTACAGAAATAAAATTACTTTTCCAGATCAAGTTACTTGATTGAAATCAAATTATAGAGCAAATTAAGAAAAATGCTCTTAGTATTCATACATTTTTATTTTGCTTCCATGTGCAAGATGGAAGATCATTGTCATGACCTAGTAATGCAGTTCTCTAGTTTGTGTGGCACAGAACAAAACAAATCAGTCTTGACTTAACGCATATGATGCCATTGTTCACTTCTAAGTCTTCAGATTCTTGCATTTTGTTATGGTACTCTTGGCCTCCAGGATGGCCTCCAAAATCTGGGGTGATGCCCGTCTTCTTCCTTTGGGTATTCAAACAGTTACCAGGACAAAAGATGGGAGCAAGGATGATTCACTAAAAGTCAGGTGCCCTACATGCATGTTCAGGAACCTCTTCCCTTCTCTGGTTTCAATAACATTTTATCCATACTCCTTTCATTCCTTAAAATTTGTAGGTCATGGCTTTCCTGTTTGTAAAGTATATTGCTTAATAATGGGTTGGGTTCAGTGAGGTCTTTTGCAGAGTGTCATTCTAATCTGGGTGGGTGTTCTGATAGATGGGTGGAAACCTGGTGGGATGGTTAGTTTCAGAGATGACTTGTTGGTTATAACTTGAGGCTCGTAACCTCTGGAGTGCCACAGCTGTCTGTCATAGGATGTGTCCTGGTTAATGTTATGCATGATGTGGAAGTGTACCAGCCCTTGCTCATGATGTTTGCAGATGACATCAAACAAGGAAAAAGAGGTGGGCGGTGGATGTGCTTGAGATCAGGATTGTCGTTCACAAGGACCTGAGCAGGTTGGAGGAGCTGGCTGGAAGGAGCTCTGTGGAATTCAACAACAAGGGCAAGGTTGTGCACCTGGGAAGGAATGCCTTCTCTGAGGGAAGGGTTCCTCTTCACTCAGCACTTGTCAGACCACACCTTGAGTATTGCTTCCAGTTTTGTGTCTGCACCCCATCCTGCCCAAGTACAAGAGATGTGGATAAAACTGAACGAGTTCAGCACAAGGCTGCCACAATGTCAGGGGGTGGTAGCGCTGCTCTGGAGGAGAGTCTGGGGAAGCTGGGCTTGTTTGGCCTGGAGAAGAGATGCCTCATGGGGGCCTGATGGCAATGTGCTCTTGCCTGCTGGCAGGCTGTCAAGGTGACAGGACAGCAGGCTGTGCTCTTAACTGAAGTAAGGGTGGTTCTAACTAGATATAAGGGCAATGTTTTTTTCTAGGAAGACAACAAAGCAAGGAAACAGGATGCCTGGCAAGGTCATGCAGTCTGTCTTTAGAGATTTTCAGTATCTCAGTAGATAAAGCAGCCTGGTCTCATCTGGTAGCTGACCTGGCTTAGAGCAGCAGGTTGAACTACATGACCTCCTGCCAACCTGAATGAGTCTATCGAGCAGTGATTCTGTATTTTGCCATGCAGTAATAACTGTAGAGGGGAAGAACATAAATATTAAAAATTTAACAGTGCTTTCTGATTGCACTGTGGGCAGATCCCTTGGACAAATGTACAGATATAATCTGTGCTTTCTTCCCCTTTCCCCCTCCTCTAGATGATGTACTGAGCAGGAATACACTCTGGGTGAAGAAATGTTGTAAATAATAGCCTTAGAAAGAAAGACTAGAAAACCAATCTTCAGCCATGTTTTTGGGGTGTCTCTGTAGATTGCTTCTTGTTCAGGGCTTACTGCTGCTGTGTTGTTCTCTGGCTTTGAGCAGGATGCTGCTTTGTGTTAGGGAAAAAAAAGCCAACTAGCTTTTGGGGAAGTGGATTCTCTGTGCATTTTGAAAAACATGCATCCCTGCGGGTCTGACCTTGTTTGGATTGCTGTGAGTAATAGAATTTCCCTCAACTTTAACTGAGCCAGGAACAGGGCTTCACATTAATTTTCTGAATAAACCTCTGTACTTCCTTCATTGTTCCATTGCCCATGATTTAGGTAATTTTCTTCAATAAAATTTATATAGAAGAGGATTGTTAGCTATTAATAAAACCAAATATACATTAAAAGAAATAATGATCCAGTGTTGATATAGACTTCTTCCGTGGCTTACAGCATGTGATGGGAAGCTGTCATAATATGAATGCCTGCTTCATTCATACCCACTGTAGACAATTCTTAAAAAAAAATCTACAATCTGTGTTTCATAGGCATAACTTGTTTGGAAAACAAATTGTACCATAATTTTTTGGGTTTTTTTCTGTGTAATGGAGCCTTCTTGATATACAGGAGGAAAAAAAAGAAAATTAACCTTCTGCCTTCTGCATTCTCTTATCTTGTCTTTTCTCTGCATCCCTGGAAGTGTCTTTATATCAAATGTCAGCAAGATTTACTTCCCAATGGGAATTCTGTAGTTATAGGTGGAAAAAGACTGAATTGGGCTTTACCCAGCAATATTCACTAAGTGATTGTGGACACAAGAGGGTTTTAGACATTCATGGGCTTTGCCTTCACAGTTTGTTTTGGTGTTGTTTTTTTTAGTTTAATTTTCAGACTTCAAGGCTTTTTCTCAGAGACATTGCTGCTTGGACTAAGCTTTCTCCATGAGTCACAGTTTCTTCGAAATCAGTCTCCTTGATTCAGCTTCTGCTTCCTATGATAAAATGTTCATTGGCTCATTCTCTCTCCAGTGTTAAGAATGAAGAATCCTGATGTTGCCGCAATTATAGTGCACACACGTATCTAAGGAGAAGGTATGTCAATCAGCTTTACAGTTCTTAGGGTGGTAGGGCTGAAAAAACTTGGCAGCACGTGCTCCCTTGGGAGCTCAGTGTATGGATACCGTGCCCCCAGATCTGAATGCTGCACTGCCCCATGGTTGTGGCAGAGTTTTTGTCGGTCCCATTTCTGTTATCTACTGCCCTTTGCACAAGTAGTGACTTTTGGAAAATAGTTTTGTTGAAGTGGAAATGCAGATGTTAACCAGTATTTGCAGTCCTGTAGCTGAGAACTAATGGTCTGTTGTTTGTCCCACAATTAGAGGAAATCATTGAATGAACTGTGATGTGCAGATGTAGCTGAGAAGCCTAGTCCTGGAGGCAGAATGAGTTACCAGAGGTTAGGAGAAGGGAAACTGAGTTGCAGAGAGGAACGTTGACATTATTCTGCAGTCTTTGGATAAGTATAAAGGTGCCTTTGTTTCCTTTGCTGAAACTGCCATTTGCTGTGGAATCAGAATTTCAGTCTCTGAGATTAAGCAGGTGTTAGCACTCTGAGGTTGTGAGGTCTGCTGTGGAACATCACAGACTCCAAGTTCCTTCAGTATCAGCTTTCAAAGGTGCCTTCAGTACCATGGTCAAAGGTGAGTGTTCTTGGTGGAAAATTTAAACTAAGTATTGGGAGCTGTCCTTGGGGTTCATTTCACATTTGAACAACCCTGGCTTCTGGTGTGAGTGCCATTGGAAATCTGACTACTTCGACTGTGTGGGACTTCTCTGCATAAGAAACATCACCCAGGAACATCTGATTTTAATGTGGTATTTTAATTCCTTTTTTAGTAGTTTAAAATTTAGAAATTTAATGAGGAACTGAATATATTGCAGTATAATGAGGGATCTGATTTTCTTTTTCGTTCAAAATTCATGCATTTAATGATTAATGCCAAATGTAGGAATTTACTAGCTAAACACCTGGAATAAAACCATGCTACTGTGATACAAGTAGGGTTTTTTTAACAGCAGGAGTAGTCTCTTAGGCTTGGAATAGTTGGGGTTTGCTTAAATGAATTGGTTCAGTTATAAGTGGGCAGGTAAACTGGGAACTTAAAAAATTGGAAAACTATCTTTCTTCTTTCAGTCTGTAAATATGAGTAAGAATTACCTGTTCCTGCTAACAGTTTGAGAGGAAAGGACCAGATGAAAACATCAGGAAGCAGACATGGGAAGTGTAGGCCAATGTTTTGACCGTAGTGGGTCCGCTGCCTTTAATAAAAGTGTCCAGGAGATCCTTGGCCTCTCTCCCTGCATCTGCTGTACATTTGGCCTCCAGGGGAAATGTGGGGGCAGGGAGGGAAAGGAGGCAATCTGTAGATCACCACTGTGGTCCGCACCAGCCACTGCTACCTCTACCCACATCTGAAGCATAGAAGATATTGAGCACTGAGTCAGCTGGAGTCATCACGCATCTGGATGCCAATGGGAAATCTTGAAGTTTGGGCTAGATGACTTCAAGAGCTTCTTTCTCTCCCAGTGTTTCTGTGACTGCTGTGGAAGGAGCTTGGAAGGGTGTGGTTTGAGTCATTACATAGAGGTTATACCATGTTTGAGAAATCAATTTTGTATGGGGGAAAAAAGCTCCATATTTTTATAACCTTTGTGTCATGTCCAGGGCAGTTGTTCAGATACTCAGATTCATAATTTTATAATGGAATACACATGAATATAGCACATGTGTTTCATATTTAATAGTGATTTTTTTCTATTTGCCATTTTTAAATACCCTTGGAACCAAATTTTAATATTCTGTGTCTTAAAAGCACTTAGCTGTTAAATTTTTCATATAATTTTATGCTAAACTAAGTAACATTCACTCAGTGGTCTCGCTGTTGCATCTGGAATTTAACGTTCAGTGTGGGGCCCCAGTACAAGTGAGGGACTGGCAAACTGGAGTGAGTCCAGTGAAGGCCACTGATATGTTTAGGAGTGGGAACAGATCAGAATAGACTGAGGGAAATGGATTTGTGTCTTTTTGAGAAGAAAGGACTGAGCAGTATTGAATTACAGTTCTCTGCTTCCCAAGGTGGGATTGGAAATAAGATGGAGCCAGGATTTTTTCAGAGGTGTGCAGCAGGAAAATGAGAGGCAACAGCTGAAAGCTGCTGCAAGGGTAATTCCAGCTGGGCATATGAGAAAAACTCTTCCTGGAGTGGCTCGTTAAGTACAGGAGCAGGATGCTCTGGGAGATAGTGAAACCTCCACCTTCATGGGATTTCATAACTTGGAGGGACAAAGGCCCTGATCAATCTGATTTAATTTTGAAAACACCTGTCTTGAGTGTGTGAGAGAACATTCAGAAGTCCCTTTCAGGTTAATTTGAGCTGTGATTTCCATGATTGTCTGAATACACCTCTACAGCTGTGTAACTCTGTTAGCAGCAGAATCAGTGGGGGAAACTATGTGAGCTATGAATGCAAATGTACCATATGCTGCTAGTCAAATTAAATCATCTGCCTTAATCTTGATTTAAACATCTTTAACTTGAGTTAGTTCCCCTGCTTCTTGATAGCAGAGTGGAAAACTTCTCTTTGAAATATGGTACTATTAGAGATTTTTCATAAATGTGCTGTCTGCTACATAAAATGACAATTTTATTTTTGTGGAGGGTATTAGTGGAATGTATTATACACAAGCGCTCTTTGCTGCTGCAGGGTTTTTCATAGCAGCTAAAAAGTAGAGAAAAATATGTGGAACTTCAAGATGAATTAATGCAATGTATAAATCAACCCCTGAGGCATTCTTAAGTGAGACAGTATATCTTTCTTCTTGTGAATAACTGCACTGTTTAGATAGGAGCAAGCAGGTCAGTGGCTAGGACTCTAACACTGGGTCTGTGTCCTTCCTTGACACAATTCTTGTGTAATTCGAAGCATGTAACTGTGAGCTAGATCAAAATGGAAATAAAGCTGCATAGCTCAGCTCTGTGTCTTGTTAATACTTGCTTATGAGGAAGAAATTGATTTAAAAAAATCATTGTTGAAGTTAACTATCGTAGATGCTTGAAAATTTGTATCATATGTTTAAATAAAAAAAAAACCCACATCCTCAAAGCCTTTTAGCTAACTCTCTTAAAGATGCATTTGGGAAAGATGGTGAGACTCACTTTCAGAGATTTGCTGGTTATTGTATGTTTCACACTTGAAAGCCAATGCTCCAGTCATGATGCAGCTTTAAGAGCATAAAGGAAAAACCTTTTCTTTAAACCATAACTATTGCTCATTTTGGCTGACAGTTTTGGTGTGGCAAGATACATTCCAGGCGTTTGGAAGCAGGAACACGCCTTGGAGCTCTGCAGATAGAAATTATAGAGAGGCTTTAGAAGGGACACTGTTTAGTGAAAACATGTAATGAAATTTTTTCTGTATTTTAGACAGATGTTGTATATGTGGGTGAATCCTTTCGGAGCCTTAGCTCTGAAGCTGCTTTTTTTAATCTTGGGCTGGATTAATAATTACCAAATCTTAAGACAGTTTAAAAGGGAATTTTGTATGCTTAGTAAATGCAAGTTGTTATGAATTGTCTCATCACAATAGGATCTTGCTCTACCAGAGTTGTTACCCTTCCTCATACATCTGTCCTGATGTTTTGCCTGTGCATATCTAATGTTAGGGAGGTAAATTTTGTGGTACCTCCTAGGGCTGGATCCTTTTTTGAAGCATTTTCTTCCATTCACTGCCTCTTCTTCTGTAAGTGACAATTCATTTGACCTCTGTATCCTAATCTACTATTCCTCCACTGTACCTTGAATTCTACTGTCTCCTTCAGCTTACTCTTTTCATACTTGGTCTGTGGAGACTTTCCGAAGGCTTGAGCTGTTTTATGTGCCAATGCCAGCAGAAGTGGTAGCTTCTTCAGATTAACATCTATGGGCTACTCAAGAGTAGGACAGAAAATTCAGCATTAGCTCTTCCACTGTCCTATGGGGCTTTTGGAAACTTACTTTTCCTCCTCAGCCTTGTTTTGAAATCTGTCTTTTTGACATGATGTCTTTTGAGTTAGAGTGAAAATGGTTTTGGGACAGAGTATATGCATTGCTCAGCACAAGAGGTTTTCCTTCTAAATGGTACTGGAATGTCACTATTAAGTAGTGTCATGGGGAGGGAAGGAAAATGTCTCTCATGGGTTCTGGGCTTTGCTCTCTCCCAGTTGTGTATTCAGGACCAAAGTATGGGAATGCTTTGTGAGGTTATTCTTCTCCTTAAAACATGAGATTGATGGCATTTGAGAAGACAGGAGGAAAGAGAAGGTGCTCAGGAATCTGCTTGCTGGTACTTCATTCTTTCAGGAAAGGTGAAAGTAAAGGGGCTCAAGCAGAACTTTTTAAGATTGGAAAAAAAACAAGAGGAAAGAAGTGATGTACAAAGTGCATAATTAAAACTTATTTCTGATTGCCAGGTGGAGAAAAGTGTCATCAAAACTGAGGAGCTTTCTAGAATTTTTATCCTTATCCCCTTCATGAAGATTTTGAAACAGAATATGTGCTCCAAACATTGAAATAACATGTTTTAGTAATCTGCTTATGATTGTCACAATGGGAGCTGCAGAGCACCAAATGGTTTAAAAACTTGATCTTTCTTCGGCTGGCTTACTGAGGTCATTAAACGAATTGGCTCCAATACCGAGGCTGTATACAAAAACTTTGGGCTGGATTTATATTGAGGAAGCCAGGCACATTTCCTCTCTTCCATAATGGTATTAGCTAATAGGTGTGAGCTTAGCCAAACTGAAAAGGAGTGTCTCAGTATTTGTAAATTATGTTCATCTACAAAACATGTTCCCTTCATTTTTGCAGCGTTTTACATTCTGCTAAAGTTGCGGTGGATACATTAGGATGGACACAGAGGATTTCCCTCCCCCACCACCAGAAGGTAATGGAAATAGTTTGGAGTTTAAATCCAATTTTGTTGTAACAATTTGATTATCTTTCCAAAACTGTTTTGCTTTCTCCAACACTCCCTTTCCCCATATCACCCTAAGGCTTGGTCCCAGTGGTATTCGGCTGAAATATGAGCTCCTGTCATCTATCCAGTCTTGTTCTTGAACTTTGCTTGCTGGTGTAGTTAAGAGCATGATGAGAAGAAAGCTGAGGAGTAATTGGCCCTTGCAGTCCAAATCTGTGTTTTCTAAGACAAATCTGTGTAGTCAGAGCACAGAGGGTTACGGAAGAGTATTATGGATGCTGGACTACGGGGCTCATTGTGTAAAGTTAACACTCAGGGCCCCTTACCTGCTGTGTGCTGGTAGCTGGATGGCCACTGCTGTAGCCCAGGTTTCTGAGGGCACAAAGCTAGGGTCTGCAAAGACACCATGTCGTTGCCTTCTGTGTTTATGCTCTCTCTAAGAGAACATTGCATGTAGCTATTTTTTTATCCTGTTTGACTTCCTGTAAGCACACCATTGTGTAGTGGTTGTTATTACGTAGTTTAATTCTTAATAGGATTTGACTTTTGGTAGTTGGATGCTTCATAAAAGTATCATGTGTTTGTTCTGATCATCCCAAAGCACCAGTTTATGGCAACATGGGCTATGGAGACCTGTGGTTGAGCTTGGTACAGCTGCTTTATGGTAACGTTGCTGGTATAGTTTATATAGATAGTGATTTTTCCATAAAGTTTCTATCTGTTCCTTATATAGGACAATATTGCTTATGGACTTATATTCTATTATATACATTGATATCTGTATATGGTAACATATATATAAATAATATACATTATTGCTTATAGGACATTTCACTTATTGTTTACACAAAGCTCAAATGAAGCCATTTAAGTATGAAAGATGATTAAATCTTAGTTTTGTTCAGCTGTAACTCTTTAGAAATTTGGGAATTGCCATCCTAGATCTTTTGCTTTCTCTCTAGCTTAGGTGCTGCCACAGATAGAGGTCTGTTACTAGATACTGACTAGGGAATTGGGAATATGAAAGAAGCAGAAACTTGTGAAATCAGCTTTTAATGGGTTAGACTTCTGGCCAGCATTATTGGCAGTTTCATTAATGCTCCAAGATGTTACTGAGGTTATTGTTGGCAAAACCACTTTTGGCTGTCCTTGTCCTAATCCACGTGGTCGGGACCCTGAATTTAGCTCAGTTTTGTTTAGTGACAGTTACTGTGGAACTGCCTTTACTGGATAATCCATCTTCAAAGCAATGTAGTGCTGTGAGGGAAGAGTCATCCCTAAGGAATCGATATTTCCACTTGAGCAAGGGCTGCTGTTTTTCAAAGACAGCCAGTAACTGGGGCAACAGCTCTAACTTTGGTGCAGCATGTCAGTTTGTGGGATACTCTGACAAGATTTCAGGGTGATGTAGTTCAGTATGATTCCAGAATTCAAAATTTAATATAAATTGAGATTCTGCTCTACCTGATCTTGTGTCAATTGATGCTTTTTTCTTCCTTTTTGTTTTCTTTTTTCTTTTGGTAGCAGACTCCCCAGGGGGCAGCATCAAGCCTGACAGAGTTCAAGAAGCGTTTGGGCAACATTCTCAGGCACATGGTGTGATTCTTGGGGCTGTCCTATGCAGGGCCATGGGTTGAACATTGACGATCCTTGTGGGTCCCTTCCAAAGTGGAATATTCTGTGATATTCCTCTCCTCTCAAAAATCTTGATTGGAAACTAATGGAACTTGTATATTTTTTTTACTTTACCATTGCTGATTCTCTTAAAAAAGCATATTTAAAGGATTATGAGTGAAGATAAATTTTCATTACACTAAAACACGCTTTAGTTCACTTTCTAGATAATTCTCATGACCCATTTTGCAAGTGGAAAAGAAGTGAGGATTTTAGGGTCAAGTACAACTGCAAATACATATGACAACCAGAGGAAGGAAACATACAGTATTTTTGTAATAATTGAGGGGTTATTTTGGATGCATATACACTGGGCCACCCATGGCCTGTTCAGGAGGGATGAGCAGCACCTGTCACTGCCTTCAGACAGTGGGCACATGGGTGGGTTATTGTAACTTGTAGTGAGGATGAGGCTGGGTCCAGAACCTTTTGCTGCATCATAAAAAAAATATTTTTAGCTTTTGTATAATGGTTATAAAATCCTACACTGGGGCCACAGATGAAATCAATTGCTTTTATTTTTTTTGAAAAAAGTTCTTACGACATTATGGGAATTTTTTTCTTTACCTATTTGTTGTCCTAACAAAGATAGGTGTTGTGCTGAAAGTCATGTGGGTGCCTTTCCTTTTACGAGTGTATACCATGCACTACAAATATCAATTTTATTCTTGTCAAGTAGGTTTTCTATGGTTTTCACAAGTAAACTCCCCAAGTTTATTTGTATCAATTCTACTGTATACAAGGGGGAAAAATAATAGTATACTTTTATCTTTTTCATGGGGATGTTGTGAGAATGTATATGAAAGCGACACGATTATTTAAACTTAAATTAATGTCTTTTCATTAGCCAATCTGAATCTATACCTTGTTTAAGGTAAGATACAGCTAAGGTCAGTAGTGGAGCTGCGTCTGCCACTACTTGATAAGGAAAAACTACATGTGATAAAAGAATGGAATATAATGTATTTATTTAGTTTATTATGCTTATGTAACATATCTGTTCATTAGTGTTTGGACATTCCATTCATGCATTGCTAATTAGGCAGTGGCAAGTCTGTGCTAGTTAATTTCTCTACTTCAGAGCAAGTTCAAGTACTGAGTAACTTGGAGAAATTACTGCCTGTGTTTCTGTTCTCTAGACTGCCTTAAAAAGAGTTTCTTCTTCTAGCCATTATTAAAATTTCCCAGTATTTTTCTCTGTATATGTTGAGTGAATGTATTTGTTAGCAACCAGGGAGCAGTTGGAGTGGGCTAGATGCAAAGGCTTCTTTGGGTAAGAGCAAAATTCAAAAAAATACTTCCAAAACGGACACTTGAGATAATAGGGCTAGCTTGTTTTCCTTTCTTTAGTGTGTCTCTGCATATGGATTTATGTGTGAAGTGTATTTAAGATTTCATACATGAAAGATTTCCATGGCTATTTTGTGAGATAAAATAGAGGATGATTCTTGTTCTGTTAAAAAAAAAATCCTTTTTGAAAAGCTAAATGGAAATGGCAAATTTATTTATGGCTGTAAGTTATAGTTATACTTTTAATTTGAATTGTAATTTATAGTTATACTTTTAATTGGTTGTAGTAGTGGAGTGTCCTTAACCAAGCCCATTTAGACAAGAAAAGGATATACTGCAGACTATGTAGGAAGGAATTACAAAGCTGGTAGTTCTGAGATGTGGGAATCACATCGTGTCTTTCCTGTAGACAACTTAACTTCATGCTGTCCATGTAGGACTGGAGATGGGATGTTTAATGCTAGGATGGTGTTCATGTGTGATGGCCTGTGCTTGTGCTATTACTACTTCATTAGGAGATGTCAGTCTCTGGCTGTTTTTCATTCCTCTACTTGGAAAACGTCTGGTGATCTTTCAAAGTGAAAGTCTTTCCCCTTAAGTGAGGACTTGAGGGATGTTTGTCAGGGCCTGTTTCTAAAGGAAAGCCGGCTTTGTTTGCTTGGCAAGATGGATATCTGACAAACAGCTTCTTGCCCAAGGGAAGCTGGGGGCATGGAGCAGGGTGTACTTTCTTTGTCAGGTAGGCTTAGTTTTGCATCTCTGAATATGTCTGTCTCTCACTGTTTCTGGTACATGGCACTATGCCTCATCTGATTTCTCTGTGAAAACTATTAGAAAGCATTGGGTGTATTTCCTCATACTTGCCAACAATTCATCCCAGTTGTCATATACCGAGTTGCCTTTTACAACAGTTGTAAGACCTAAAATAAGTTTTAAGCTCTGTTCCATAATTAATTGAGTCTATCGAGGTAGGTTAATATATAGTGATGAGATTTGGAGTGTGGCTGCATTGCAATACAGTTCTTGAATCATGAACAGTGGTATATTTTTTTTCGTGTTTACAGAAAATTAGCATGATTTATATTACAATTTTTAAGTGAAATACTGAAATTTCAGTGTCTGTACAAGGACATTATGAGAATTAATTTGAATGCATAGTCTTCATATTACTGCCAAATACACTCTTTACCTGAGAGAGAATCAATTTTAACTACTTGTTTTAGAAGTGTGAGGTGCCCTTTAAGACAGGGTGTAGTGGAGAGCTGGATGTTCACTCACATACACCACTATCCCCAGTACCTTGGGTAAAGCTAGGTGAGAAACGTTGTTATGCCAAAGTTTGGGATTTGAGATGTTCTTCAATGAAATTAAGTTTGGGTTTTTTTAAACTGAAAATAGAATGAAGGTATCTCCTAGACACTGTAAAAGCATTTTTTACACATTTTTATACAATCAGCTCTCTAGAACTGGGATATTTCTTTGTTCCTGATATAGAGACACATAGAGCAAAGAGGCCAAGGACTTAAATCTGCATATCCTGTATGCAATTTAGTGCTGTGACTGTGTCTTTCCATGGTTATATTTTTTGTCGTTTGCCTGCCAGTGCTGAAACACTGTAATAGTCCTAGAGCCTTGGTCCAGGAGAAGGAAGTCTGACCTGAGTCTGTGGGTAAGAGTGAAGTAGAAACAACTGTACTCTTATAAAAGTTTCCACTGGGATGACTTTACAAGAAAAAAACCTTATGAAAAATTTTTTATTAACTCTAGTAAGGAGCTGCTGAACAGGTGCTGTGTTTTGCTGTAGAGATGACTGTATATCTCTGCTTTGGGAGCTGTTTTTTATTCTGCATATGTACTGCTTTCAAATTCTTTAGATAACTTCTGTGCTGGTTTTTTTGAATAATTTTGGAGTTTATTTAAATTTAAACTGTTTTAAAAAACTAATTTTGTGACTGAGACAACTGGTGGTTAAATTTGGGCTTTTGTAATATTAACGAGACATTTTATGATTTAATTGATGAAAGCAGAGAACAGTGATGGCCTTATAGTTGTATTTCCTTAATTTGGGGATTGAAATAAGAACATTTCTTAAATTAAACTGTAGCTATAAAGGGAGTTGGTCTTGGGCTAAACAACATTGTTAGGTATCTATTTTCAGACAGATACAAATGATGCTAAAAGGGGAGCCAAGATTTCAGAAGAATGAGAACAGAATATGAATTGTAGTTATGAATAGTTCCTTGTTTTTGAAGCTGGCAGTAGCTTGCTGGTGTCTGCCATCCCATCTGTAAAAGAACAATTTATTTATTTCTAAAGGTCACATTTCTCTCAGTAAATGAAGGAAAATGCATTGTTTAAGGTAAGGATCAATTATTCTTTGTGACAGTTCAGACAAGTTGTGTAACAAAGAGTAACAAGAAAAATCCCTTTGCAAAAAAAAGTTATGGTGTCACATGTCACTCCTAATTATGTGTTTTTTCTTCTAACCCAGTGTATTTGAGTGTTGGGAAAAACAAAAAAATAGAAAAAAATAGATTATTAAAAGGCTTGTTTCTGGTTTTAGCACCCTCAAAGAAAACACAGTATACAAAGATATAATTTTATCTGATTTTATTTTGAAGAAAAACAATAAAAAGCTTTGCTAGATGTTTATAATGTATAAAATGATCAAATGTGATTTACTGTTATGGATTTCTTGGAGGTTGACTTTATTATTTTATATTATTTGGTATTTTTTTTCTGACTAAGAAGTTATAGTTTGGAGGGTTTTTTCTGTTTACTCAGCTGCTCTGTAAGGTGACTTTACTGCTGGCCTCAACTTGCTGGCTGTGTGCAGGGACAAGGCCCAGGCATGTTGATCAGAAAGAGTAGTTGATGATGAGATAAAGGCCTTTTGAGGGATTGGACCAAGACTTGATCATTGGTCTGGGGTAACTAGTATTGATTGCTTAAAAAAAAAAAAAAATGTAAAGAAATTTGTGCTGATTTTTTTGTACTTTTTCTATGAATAGTTGTGTGAACTAAGCTCCAAAATTTTAAATTCAAACAGCGAGCCCACGTACAGGAAGAAGGGTTAGATATTTTTTTCTTTGCTTCTTTTGCCTATTTAGGACTTGTATCTAACATTAACTGGCCGGGATAAATTGCTAGCAAAGAATAGAAGGATTTGGGGTTTTTTTTTTGAGTTTTTTTAATTCTGTTTCATTGATCCCAATAAATATTCACTAACCATGCCTCAAGCCTCTCTAATGATTCTACTCTATAGTTTACGGAAAGAAAAACTTTTTTTATACATTGTTATAATTCTCTTATCTTGTGCATGAGCATGGATAAAAGCTTGTTTGCATTATGATAACTTAAATAAAGTGCCTGAATTATTGAATGAAACATTTATTAGGTGTTGCTTGCTTTTGCTGCAGAGAGGAATGGAAGCTATGCCTAGCAATCTGAGGAAAACATAAACATTTTTGGGAGAAAACTTCTGCCACCCCCTATGTAGATTTTTTTTTTTCTTCCTCATTGAAATAATCTTTCCAGGAAATGTGCCCTTGTCATAGTTTTGTTAAAATGAATATGGAAGATGACTTAGTCTGACAAAGAAGGATTGTTGCAGGAATACGTCTCATTGTTAAATAGGCTGTTGTTGAGCTCAGTAACTTGGTTTAGGTGAAAGCATGATAGATTCTGAATAATCTTCTGTTATACAGGTACAAGTTTCTCCAGGGGCAGTGTGGGGAACAAGGCAGAGCTTCCTGCCCGCTCCATGGCTAACTGGAAGGAGGCAGTGGGAAGGGCTCTGAGGCTCATGAACTGAAAGGTCCCAAGAAAACACTATTGTTGCCCAGCTCAAGCCAGTATCCACTGAGAGGAAAGAATTTCTGGCAGAATCTGTGCTAAAAGGGTATTGTAAAAGAAGATTTTGGAGAGTTCAATCATGTAAGAATTACCATTTTCACAAGTTTGCTTGAATTCCACAGGCATCTTTTTTTGAGCTGTAAGAGAACCTTAGTATGTTAAGGCAAAGAAGAGCAAGATGTATTCAAACAATAATTAAAAAAAATACTAAGAAAGGGGATGCTATTAAACTCCCTCCCCGTTAGTTGCTGGGATAATGATTTGTAAAATTTTACGTATATTACACTTTGTTTTCAAATCTATCTGTCTGAATAGTTCTTTTTAGGCTAGGTGAAGTAATAATAGAAAGGAGTAGATGAGAAGCTAGCTGAAATCCGAAATATTTCCAGTATTGTCCTGGATTTACTAAACAAAACCATTCTGTTCTAGTGTATACATTTTTGTGTAGTAAAAGATACAGTAAGTTTCTGTAAAATTTAATTTCTAGCTTGTTTCCTAGTCCAGAATATATAAAGGAGAAAACACAAATAGTTGAATCTAAGTTATTTTTAAGCATGTGAACAGGTTGCATGTGGTGCTTTGGATGTTAGATGGAGTTGTTGGGAAAGAAGGAATTTTGGCAGTGTGTCCAAAGAGATAAATGAATCCCTGAAGCCATGTGCATCTTGTGGGTCCCGCCTGTGCCGCTGCTGCAGAAGGAAGCTGAATGTATGAACAGTCCATGTCAGCATCTGTTGGAAGTCAGATGCTTTTAGGTGTTCCAAGTTCTGCTTTTGGGGAGTACCAGCAAGTGCTTCAGTTCTGACATTGCTAGATGAAGGGTTGTTCAGCCTGGACCAGTGACACAGAATTTAGGCTTCCCTTTGCCTAAATTATCTGAAAGTTGAGTCTGGGAAGTGTGTACGGCTGCTGTCAAGGCAGAGGAAGAAACATGATCCAAAAATGGAGTCAAATCCCTTGCTACTTCAGCAAGGTCACAGTTTTGTTAAAATTAATATAGAGGATGACTTGGACTGACAAAGAAGGATTGTTGCAGGAATGCGTCTCATTGTTAAATAGTCTGTTGTTGAGCTTAGATCTTGGATCATGTCTAGCTATATCTTTCTACCAGGCAGACACCCTGGAGACCTGAAACAGGGAGCTATTTCATATCCAGAATGTGTCAGCCTGGTTGGGTTTGGGCTTTTTTTTTTTTAGTATGATGATCAGTTTGTGTACCTGAACAGTATGTTTTCTTTCTATAGAAATGGGATCTCCTGCTCCCTATTTCAGGTCTCCAGGGTGTCTTTTTGCTGCTTTCTGCTTCATGGGACTCCCAATTGCTCTTGAAGGGCTTTGAGGCCAAGGTATTATGAGATGATACAGCAATTTCATATTGCTAATTAGAATTAATCAGACTGTATTAGAGAATTGTGTGTGCTTCAAACCATTAAATGGTAATCGCTTCAAAGTAAAAGTAACTATTTGTAATAGATGATATCTGATAGGAAAAGAAGTGTAGAAATAAATAACAAGACAGACTGCTCTCACTAGTGGAAATTTCTTTAAAAATAATTAGTTTTTCACAAATATATCAACTACGTGGTCAAAACTACATTTCCTAGAAAATTTTTCTTTTTTTTTCCCTCACATGGTATTTGTATCCTGTGGTTAGCCAACATGCTCTGTCCTTTCAGTGCCAGAGCTGGATGCTTCATTTTCTCAATGACTTTGTAGTCTTCTGTGTTTGGTTTCTGTTTTATTAAAGCTCCCTGGTTTTCCTGTTCCCTGTGTGGATTGTCCATTTGGACAGCATGTTGTAGGAGAGTTGAGTGGTTCATGTTCACAGGAGCTAAGGCTGAGCTCAGCTGTGCACCCATCATCAGCACCAACCTCACCAACATGGCTTTTGTGATGTGACTGCTGTGCCTCATGTCAGGTGCCTGGTGGCATTTATAGCAATTCAGGCTTCAATGTTGTTAAGTGTATTAGTATTTCTTTAATACTGATGGAAAGCTAGTAGCCTTTAATATGGATAGATGCCTTTTGGCATAGAAAGGAATCCCCCATGTGTTTATGCAGATTTCCAAATAGCATCTGTACGTGCTTTCTGTACAGAATCAGCAAAATTTCTTGGTGAAATTTGAATATCGGAATCTACTAATAAGGTGCTGAGGTGGAAGAGACCTGCTCGAGGCGACGCTCAGTCTATGGTTCTGACTGTGGCAGGCAATACCAGTGTCACCGGTGTGCCGAGTGTAGAGGCAGTTAATGTAAATGGTCACAAAATGCTGATTTTACATAGTGGCCTTTCTGGTTATAGCATAGACATCACCGAAAAGCATCTTAAGGAGTTACAAAGGAGTACAGGTCTGCTGCTGTTGCTGCCACTACTTTCTGGACAGTCTGGTTCATGTCTAGTGTTTTCATTTTAAACTTCTGATTTTTTGCATCTTGGTTCTTTTAAATTTTAGCTAACTAAAGCTTAAATTTTTAACATGTGAGTAGTTTGTAAAGTTCAGGGTTTTTTGCTATTTATAAATCTTTCCTAACATCCACAGATCTGGGCTATATTTCAAGGAATGTAATTTTTTAGTATTGGGCATGCTGTTGTGAGCAGTCTCTCTGAAACTTGAGCAGGCAGATTCATCGCTCTTTTGACCCTGGTTTTGAGGTTTTTTTCTCCAGAAGAATAATATCTGTTGTGCATGCTTGACAACATAATTAGTATGTAATGTGTGTATTTGTGAAATACTAAAGAGGAGTTTTACTTATTTTTTTGTAGTGTATTTGCAGGGAAAGCCTGTTATTCATGTGGTTTTGCTTTTGTTTCCATCACTGGAAACACTTTTTGCATGAATGTTTACTGTTTAGTTGGGTTTGGGGTTTTTTTGTAACTGTTTTCCACAGAGACTTGTAACGCTGGTGTTGTGGTCATGCTTTGGATGTGTGTGTGAACTGTGTAATTAGCAGCGTGCCTGGACTGCAGGGACCTGGGTTTCCTGCAACGCCAGCTTAGCACAACTGCAAGTGCAAGGGGAAAGAAAGTCCTTGTCTCTGGTCTGCTTCCCACAGGAAGGAGTGCTCACTCGTGTTTTTGCATGCACAGTTTTGGTTTAGATTTTCTTTTCCCCCGGCAAAATAGACACTTTCCACCTGCATGACTGTGTGAGGAGTTGATTTATGGGTGCCAGTAGTGTGCTGGTGGATGTCACACGTGACTTGGAAGTGTCAGTGAAGGGCAGTGTTTGCAGAAGCACTTGCTCCTAAGAGCCAGCCTTCCTTCTTTGGGGTCTCTCCTGCCCTGTAACTTGCCCCGCTCCCTGCGCAGGTGTCAGTAGAAGTGTCCTTTTGGGAAGGGCAGAAGAGCGAAGTGTCAGCTGGGTACCAGAGTGAAGGAATACTTAACTTCAGTTTTCTCTCCTGATCCTGAAGAACTAGTGGTCACAAGTGGGAAATGAGAGCGAGTCAAAAACAGCTGTAGGAATGCAACCTAATCAGTGCTTAAAAGCTGGGAGAAACGAGAAGCTGTCCAGTGGCAACTGAAATTCTTAAAATCCGTCTGCAAGTTCCTACTGAATATGAAGCAACTTTGATATTACGAAGGTTTACAAGTTGGCCAAATTAGGAAACTTCTGTAGGCATGAGTGTTTCCTAGCACAAGCTTCACCTTCCTGATAAATGCCAAACCTCTGCTACGAAACTTGACCTGAAATAAAAAGTGTACAGTTTGAGATCCTGTTCATCCTGGAGCACAGTCAGCATGGTGTGTTTGGGCCCAAATGGTTAGCTGTACAAAAGTAATAATGACTTCAAAAATTCAGTCGTTTCCTGGTATCTGCATGCTTCCAATTCTTTTTTCTGTCTAGTGCCTTGTACACTTACATAAGGAGCTGGGCAGATTTTAGTTATCTAGAAATATGGGTCTGTAAAGGAAAGTGTATCTCATCAGAGAAATCTCTGGAATGTATCAAGGTTAAATAATGAGTACTCAGGTTGCTATACTTTGTAGTTTGTTTTGACTTGTAACCTGTGTAAGTTATCAAATTTTATAATATCAAAAAATATTCTGAGATAGCATTTTTTTTTTACTGAAAAGTTTTTCAAGATGTTCAAGTATTGGTAGGAAGTTGAAACATTTGGGGAATTCAGTTTGAAGGAAGGTTTGTCTTTGCAGTCCTAAGTGTCTTGTTGCAATCCGAAATAACATAAGTAAAAAAGATAAATGTTTTAAAACAGCAGGTTGGAGTAAGAGCAAGCAGCTCTTGCCAGCCTGCTTTAGGTCCATTTGTGTTCATATTTTTTCACTAAATAATAGCTAGATACGTTCCATTTGAAGCTTTGTATACTTATTTCCTTCATTGGTCTGTATAAGGTGGTCATATGGTAGAAGTGACTAAAAATGTTTATTGAGTCTTTTAAATATAATAGATGCATTTCATCTTTGATTGCAAGGATGACATTCCTGATTATACAGAAGCCTTACTTCTGTTTCTAAAAGTATTTTTCAAACCTTAAAACATAGCCTAAAGTATTCATATTTCTTGATGGCAGTGTGCCTGTCTATGTCCAGTGTTTCCAGGTATATTGTTACCGAGCACCAGACACTGAACTGTTTTGTGCTTGGGTTTCTATTTCATTCTTCCTTTGTCATGTTTTTTATTTAAGTAATCAGTTGTCTTCTTCAGGATCATCTCTGATTTGTGCAACTGCAAGGGGGGAATAGAGATTTGGGGTGCCTTTTTATTCCCACTGTATGTTCTCATTGTATTGCAAGTGCATTGGATAGTAAGCACAGAGCTATTTTTTTTAAGTCTGTGTCTCTAAAATAAACCATTTAAGAAAATTATTAATGAAGCTTCACTAGCCTAGTCTGGGCTTTAAAATTAATGTCACTCTTTTAACTCCTTAACTGTATTACATTGAACTATAAATAATCCAAGGATAATAAATGGGAAAGCAGATGGTGCCAAGAATGCTTTGCAATTGGCAGTGACCAAAATTTGTTTAAATTTGCTTATGTCCCAGCAGATCTCTGTAAACACAGTCTAAATGAGCTTGTTTTTGAAGTAAGCTTAAGAAAAGTCATTTCACTGAATAACATACCACAGAAAAAAGTCATAAATCTGTGTGTTGTGCTAACAATTATGAGAGTATATATTCCTTTTTCTAATTCTAAATTAGCCCTTTCACACGTAATTTAACTTGAAGACAATTTTTCCATTATATCAGATTTTTTTTTCATGCTTTAAAAGTGCAAATAGAAATTTTTAGAAATGCAAGAATTTCCCTGAAGCATTTGCAGAGCTTCAGAGTGGTATTGGCATAAGATGAAAAATTTTAATTAATTATTGTATTCTCATTGCTCTGGTTGGCATGTGTAAAGTTATGGATGTGAGTAGTGGTGAAAGGGCAAATTGGATTTTTAGTAACTAATTTAATTATTTGAAGTAATTCCAGACAGACTCTGTCATGCTAAGCAGTCTGTGATTATTACTTTGTGGGAAAAAAAAGTGCATTTAAAAATTATGTCAAAAAAAAAGAAAAGAAAAGGAAGGTAGTTTTCCTCTGTTTTTTAGAGGGGAGGGTGCCTTTGAAAAATCCCCCCTCACACATCCCCACCCTCACTTTTTTTCTGCAACCACCGTTGCCTGGAAATGCACTTTTTGACTTGATCTTTTTGACTTGCAGGTAAAGGGTAGGAGGAACTGGGGCATTCTTCAAAAGCATGAAATTTGACAAGATCTGTGGTGGTTTTTAGTAGCCAGGTTCATCCTGAGTCTAACTCTGCTGTGTCTTCCTAACTGCAGCATTTTACAAGTGCTTTTGTCTGTGTGTTCTTATGACATAACATAAAAAACTGTGGGGAAAAGTACATGTTTTCAAAAGAGGAGTTTGTCGTTTTTTATATGACATAATCTGTATTTATCTGCAGTGCTGAGCAGCTCTTAAATTGAAGCAAAAAGCCCCCACTCTCTTTTTGTTTTTGTTGTTAAAATAATTTTTCCATCAAATGAAATAGTATGCCCTGGAGATTAAAAGCTTAAAGGAGAATATATTAAGTATGAAGTGGAAGGGAGCTGTAAATTTAGAAGGTTAAAGTTTGTACCTGCAGAATTAAGTAAATGCAGAAGAGATGCAAAGCTAAAATAAAGTTTTTAAACTTTCTGAAGTGAGGGTATTTGTTTCAGTCTGCCTTTTCTAAAGGACATGTAATCTGAGAAAGGAGTTTCTTTTTTTTTTTTTTTCTTTTTTGTGTTGTTTGTAATCTTTATCTGCTGTACCATCAGTGATGCAATTAGGGGATCTTTCCAGGTGCAGTGCTCAATTAAAGGATTCTGTGCCTTGTTATTTATGATGCAAAGTAAGTGTTTTGAAATTAATGAAATGGGGCAGCGCTAACAGCCATAAAAGAAAAAAATTAGGTGGCATCTCCAATGTTTTTTTACTCCAGTTGAGAAATTCAATTCCTATGTAAGATTTCTTCACACGATTATAAAGTATGGGTTGGTTGCTTTCTTTTAAAGGAAATAAGGGGGCACATTGAAGGGAAATTATGCATCAGTTGAGGAGGTTTTGCTCCTGGGTCCTGAGGAGTCATTCCTTTTGCTTGCAGTGTCTCAAATTACTTTTCTTTGCTAGTGGCAGATCTTGGCTGTCTAACAAATGGCACTGTGCTGGACTTGAGTGCCTGGGGAATTGCATCAGAGTGAAAGTGTTACCTGTATGTGCCTAGTGAAAGTATTAGGATCCAGAAGCTCCCTAACCTAGCAGCCACAAAACCAGAGGTGCCTGCTGCTCCCGCAGTGTTTCCCTGCATGGCTCGGATGTTTTGTCACTATACACACGTTTTCTTTTGCCGATGTCTAGAATTCACCTCCACTGAGCAGGTGCGTTCATGGCTTCTCAGCTGATCCTTTCTCCAACAGTGCCCCAGTTTTCTGAGTGGCCTAATCCTGCAGATATGATCAACTCATTCCAGTAACCTCATCTTCCCCCTCCTCCCACCAAACAAAATATAGACAGAGCTACCTTGTCCATTGGAAGTGGGTGTTGCTCTGGTTCACTTACATAGTACAGTGAGAGGAGTGGCAGATAGCAGCATGAGTACCTCCAGAGGGGTTGTTAAGCACTGGAACAAGCTACTTAGGGAAGTGGTTGAGTTGCCATCCCTGGAGGTATTTAACAGGCATGTAGATGTGGTGCTTAGGGACGTGGTTTAGTAGTGGACTTGGTAGTGTTTGGTTAACGTTTGGATTTGATCTTAAGGGTCTTTTCCTACCTAAATGATTCTATGAAAAACTGTCATTTTGTGGCTTTTACCTGCTTGTATCTGCCATCTACTTATTTATCTGCCTAGCCTGAGTAACCAATGCTTCCCACGCTGGTAATGACAGAAACCACTCTACTTGGTATTTCACATGTTTGTGTTTTCCAAATTTGAAGTATGAAGGCATACTGAAAACATAAAGAAACTGAAAACAACCTCTGGAGATAAAACAGCATCTCCCCTCTTTTCTTTCTTTTATCCATTACAATCAAGCAACAAGTAGTACAATCTGCATTGTGAATAGTGTGTCTCCAGGCCTCCCGATTGGAGGCCAGAGCAGACCAGTGGTGGTGATCGATATGGCCAAGGCTGAGATGTTGTTTCAGGGNAGTACAATCTAGTCAGATGGATGCCGAATCAGGAAGAATGCTGTGTTTGTCTTTAATCACTTGGAAGAGCTCTGCAGGATTTCTTGCATCTTTCAGAGTAAAATAGAATTGCTAATGAACAAAAGCAAAAAAAGGAGAGCCCTTAATCCAAAGACTGAGTTCATCCAGAAAAATTTTTAAAAGGCATCAAGATGAATTTAAATGTCTTGCTGCCTCAGCCATAAACCGTGACAATAAATGCAGGATAACTCCTTTTTTTGTTGCTTACTATTTTTGCAATTAGTTCACTTTTTCTCCTGCAGAGAGGCTGCATAAAAGATCTTGTTATTTGTGGCTGTGGTAAAATGTGCTGGCTCAGCCTGCCTGAAGAAACAGAAGCCTTGGCAGGAATGCTGATTACCATGACAATCTAAGCAGTCTAGAGCTTAGGTGTGTGGGGGTTTTATCATAAAGATAAAAAACATTTCCTGGATGGTAGAAGGGCTGATAGTATCATCATGACTCAGGAGATTCAACTGCCCTTTCAAGACTTTATTTTTCATTTTGTGTTACCTGAAAGAGGAGGCAGGGGGAATCTTATCAACTTCAGATATATTTTCATGATATATTGGTGCATTTGCATCTTGTCTATTTTAGTATATAGTTTTATGCTACAGATACATGAGGGGGCTTAAATCCTTGTGGGTTTTCCACAGTGGCATGGAGGGAAACTGCCTTGGACTTCTACCTGTTCCTGCTCCCCAGCCCCATGTACAGTGCCAAATCTGTGCTACTATGTCTTCACAAGCAAACACAAAAAAACCCCACATTCACACTTCCTGTCTATATTAAGGTGTAATTATTTCAGCCATTACTTCTTGAAAGGTAAGAACTGAAAAGTCAACTCTCCCCACCTCCACCAGACTGCACCTTGTGTGTGGTAGTAGGACTAATGACATGTTGCGTAAAGTTGTTGGTTTAAAACTATCGCAGATTGGAGTAGGAAAAACAATCTGCTTGGTCTTATTAAGTGTGGGAAGAAAGTTACCATCACTGGCACGTGGACACTGTTAAAGAATAGATTTAGGAGTTTGACTTAAAAAGGAAAAATGACTTGAAGTTATAAAGTCCCAAAGTCCCTGTACAAATAAATTGATATGTGAATTTCTCTCATTTAAAGAACTGGCTGTTAAAGGATTTTTCTAAAAATGTTTTGGGTTATTATGACAAAACCAAAGGTATTTGCATTATCACGTCTTAATTGCTTTCCAAGTAATTTCCTTGTTTATGATGAAGGATTTATTGAAAACTGCGTGGGGTTATCAACATGTCAAGGAGCTTTTGTTCTGTTCCAGTAACCCTAAAATCTAAGGGTTCATTGTATAAGCTTCATTTGTAATGTGGAGCACTTACTGGTCCCATGAAATCATTACTAAGAATAAACAACCAAAGGCATGTCTTTCTGCACAGTTCTAGAGCGCGAACCAAAAGCCGCGGGTACGAACGATGAGGAGGAGGACGAGGGAGAACAGTTTGACTTTGATAGTGGAGATGAGATACCAGAAGCAGACAGGCAAGCCATTGTGCCACCTCCTGATGATCCTGGAAATAACACAGAGCACCAAGAGGCTGATGCCACAGGTAAGTCAGCCTGTCGGTCTGTGCCTCCACTAGGCTCAATAGTCAAGACTGATCACAGGATGCCTTTTGTTGACAGTGCAATAAAAATACTGTAAAAAGAGGTTTCTATGGAAATACCATTAAAGTGTTCTGAATCTTCCTGCCAGTTACAGTCATGGTAGATTTGACAAGGCAAATGGTCATCACATGTAATTCCAGTGAGGTTTCCCATCCAAGTGTGACATTCAAACCAATGGATTTGGCATGGTCACAGTGTCATGCTACAGGAAAACATTGTCCTTGCAGATCTTATGACATGTGCACAGCTTGAAATAAGCTGTCTCGCAGCTGAATTTGCTGGTTGCTGGTCTTAAGATGTGCATAAAACTAAGTGGAGTTTGAATGTATGATTTTTTTTCATAAACAGAAGTCTTACTATAACAAATGTTTTAATGTTTAGTATTTGCAGATGTTCCCAGTGCTGAGGTGTAGTCTGGAAATTGCTGTACTCGGCTCAAATTGCTAACAGCTGATTTTGTTTACTTTCATTCAGTTTCCTTTAGTAAGCAGAGTCATTGTGCTCATTGCAATTAAAGATAGTTAACTCTTCAGGTGACTATGCAGTTTGACAACCTGAAACTTAAATACCATCTTTCCCTGAAAATTTGTTGTTCACTAACCCATTTTGAATTTTGAGTCACAGATTGTAACTACACAACTTTACTATAGAATCTGTATAGTAAAGATCATGTCAGTGTTTAGGATACTTGCAAAGAGTGGTATTAGAGCAGCTTGAAGAGGTATGAAGAATAAAACATTATATTTTTGTTTAATTTTTCTACTAAAGGAACTGATAATTTAGACAACAGTGAGAAACTGCAAATATCAGAACCTGCTGTGGAAGGCGCTCCAGCCAAAGTAAATCCCTACTCAGTTATAAATATTTCACCAATCCAAGACAAGGATCCATCCTCATCACCAGAACCAAGTCCTCAAGATGAATGTGCAAGTCCAAACTTGTCTGGTGGATATTCTGTTCCTGTCCCTTGTGGATATGCTGTGCCATCTAACTTACCTTTGATACTGCCAGCATACTCCAGCCCTGTCATAATTCGCAGTGTTTCTGTAGACGAAGAAGGTACTATATTTACTTTTTTTGAAGGGGGATCATTGTTTAATTTCAGGTACCTGTGTTCTTTTGTTAATGCCTGTATAGCAGTCAGCCTGGACAAATATGGGAATGATAAATGCTAATTCCTTTTTAATGTAATGAAATAACTTCCAGAGCCATAGTTCAGTGTCCAAGCCAAATGGCTTCTTCTCATACCTTACATTGCTTTTTCTAGGTCCTGGCAAGTTCTCTCCCTTTTACCTTTTCTGTGTGCACTTCTCCTTGTTTATTTTCCAATGCTTGTGGATTTAGAGTTGCTGCTGGATTTTCTCCTGTGATGATTTGATGAATTCTGTTTGTCTTTTAGTACAATTTTAAGATAGAAGAGGAAACTAGAAGGGGAATAACTATGGATTATTACAGAAACAGGAGATCCCCCATTTTGTAGCCAGAATTGGCAAAGCTGACAGTTTAATGTTAAGAGAGTACTAGGAAGACAAAGCTCCCCATATATTCCTGCCTTTTCCTTTTTCTTGTATTTGAATATGTTTTCTCTAGCTAGGCAGCAGTTCTACTATAATTCCAGCCTTTATGCCAGCCTTTGCTTTCTACCACCATAAGGAATATTGTCAAGTAATAGCAAATATTTGTGTGTTTGTTATTACTTATAGAGGAATATGTTTGAAAGATTAGAATTTAACACATCAGATAATTGTAATTTCCTCTTAACAGCTCTTATAACAAATGACTGTGTCTTTGAATTATTTAATTTTCAAAAATGGATAGTGTGAAGAAAGTTTTAAATGTTTTTAGACACATTTAAGAATAAAGATATTGCATAGAAATAGATTATTCATTAGCAAGGAATTAGTAAAATCAGTTTCTTATGCTAAACGTGCCATTTAATCCAAACTGACATGTTATTCCAAGCATTTTCATGATTTTTTTTTTGTTTCTATCTGGCAGGTACACAGTCAGCAACTGAAGAATGTCATAATTTTGTAAACTCAGAGGAGCCTCAAAATAGGTGATTGCCAGTTTAGCATGTTTTAATGATTTGTAAAGCCTTAATTTCTAAGGAAGCTTGCATTTGATAAATATTTTATTTTTCTTCTGTGATGCTTCCATGTTTGGTTTTTTTTTTTTCCCCCCACCTTCTTAACTGTAGCTCTGGTTGTGTACCAAAATCAGCACTGATTGAGGTCTTCTATGTGTAACCATGCATGACATTTTCAAAGAAACTGGGTTTAATTTTCATGGAGTGATAGCAGTGTCAGCTGCAACAGACTGCTGTAATCTTCCCTGCTGGATGATATTTTTTCCCCTAATGTCCAAACCACATCTTCCAGTGGGCAGTTTGACTATTCCCTTTTCATCTGGCACTGAGAAAACCATGACCCCAAAAACCCCCGAAGCAAATGCTAACAAAAAAAAAAACCCCAACAAACCTGATTCCACCACCTCTGTAGTTCTCTTTCAGATAGGTGTAGCTGCTGTTGGATCATCCCATAGCACTCTTTTCACCAGACTAAATAAAGCTCTATGTCTTACCTTTTCTTCTTTGTAAGTCACGTGGTTTAGTCCCTGACTTCAGTTTCTCTGCATCTCTCTAGAAGTAGTTTCAATTTCCCCATAACTCTAGAAAGGGAGTGCTGAGAAGCCTAAACTGATCATGCTGCTGCAGGTTCAGCCTCAGCAGCACCAACCAGAGGAGGGTAACAGCCTTGCCAAGCCTCCTGGCTCCTGATGTAGCCCACAATGTCTTTAGTCCTACTGACCATGAAAAAGCATTTCTAAGACAGTTGTCTGCGTTCTGATAGAAGAACTCAAAAGTGAAGTTTTTCAATTTCCTGACTGAAATTTTCAGACTATTAAATAGATTATTCATCTCCTAATTACATACTGAAGCAATATTTTTGAGTAATCAACAGCCTTGGGGTGGGAACTGGAAGGCAAGAAGATATTTATTGTCTTGTCTTTGCAGCTGTTTAAAAACACTGTAGTGTAACTTCTAATGCATTTATTTTATGGCCTTTTTTTCAAGTGAAGATAACCAGCCCAACAGGGAAGATGATGCCCTGGCCAAATGGGTTGCAGATCCTGCAAATACAGCATGGATGGATAGTAAGTATCAGTGACCATTAAAGTACAACTATAGAAAAAGGTCAGTATTAAGTTGTGATCCACAGATGTGTGTATCTATATGCACAAGTATATTTTACAGGAATGTCCACGTTCAGTTTCATGGTGTTTTTTTCAGATGTTCCAGAACCAAGTTGTACCAGCTAAAACATTCAACAGTGTAATAAAATTGTGTATTTTAGACTAAAGTTAACGTTCACTTTTCCATGGAGCACCTTTTGGAGTCTGTGGAATGATTCATCACTGTCCTATGGAAGTCATTTGGCTCCATCAGTGCGTGTATAGAGGAAATATGCTCTAGTTCAGAGTCTGCTCTGTGGCTGTGTATGAAATTGCTCTTCTCATGCATTAGTTGGCAAATAAGTACTTGGAGAATGTGGACAGGAAGCAATTGCTACTTTTTCTTGAATGAGTCATATCTCCATTGTGTTCATATGTTCCACTATAACCAAAATTCTTCAGAACAGAATAGAATATTTCAGTTGGAGGGGATCTACAGCATCTCAACTGCCTGACAATTTCAGGGCTGACCAAAAACTAAAGCATATTAAGGACTTTGTCCAAATAAACACTATTGGTTCAATTCAAATTTAAGGAAGTTTCTAATTCTTTTTTTTTTCTGTTTTGATTTTAGACCCGGATGAGGTCATTTACGATGATGTGCCGAGAGAAGATTCAGACTCTGAACCAGGTTTGAGGTCTTTGTAATACAGTTCATGTTGAAAGCAATGTAATATAGAATTATGTGAATGTGTACTGAACAGATATGTTCATTAAGTACCTAAAATATATGTAAATGGAATTAACATTTTGTCAATAATTGGTAGGTCTTACAAAGTTCAGAATTAAACTGACACTTAAGATGTTATCTCACCGGGTCTCCTACTCTCTTCTTCTCAGAAGCTGAATTCTGCCTTATTCTATAGATACTCTCCCAAATGCTTGACTATTCCGCATATTAGAGAATTATTTTATTGGGTGTTGTAGCTATAGGACCTAAACAAGGCAAGGTAGGCAGGAAAAGGATGTTTTAAATGCTTAAATGATGTATGATGATGCATAATTGTCATGGCTATAGAAAGGACCACTCTTTTCTTGGAAGTCACTTTTAGCATAAAAATGCCTGATAGGTGGAAGAGGAGATTCAAAGAGGCTTTTACCATCCTGACTATGACTCTACACAAATGCTTTGTTTCAGCCTTGGAGTGGTCTGCTCCTGATGGTGTGACCATGTTTAGAGGGGGCAGAATAGATCTTAAAGTAATTACTGGAGCCAAGATTTTACCTTCACTGGGACTGATGGAGCTAGGTCTCGAGAAGCTTATTTCAATGAGTTCTTGCTCAGATTTGTTGTACAGTTTTTGGTTATAGTGAAATCTGCTTAAAAATTGATTGCTACTAACTGATTTTGTGTTCGAGTGGATTGGCTCATTAGGCATTCAGCATCTACTCATCATGGCTCTCTGAGGCTGTAGGTGTTTGATCCTGAAGTTGTTAATGACTCAAGAAAACACTCGTGTCTTTAACAGAAAGTCCTTTGGTCAGCCTTTGCAATATAGCTTTCTGCATCTTGAAAAGGTTAAAACTTCAAGTTCTTAGACTAGATTATGAGTGAGGTAACCCACAGATGTGGGAGACTTCTAATGACTGGTGGAATTGCAAGAGTCATAAAATATCATAGTGTAATATGTTTCTTGCTACTTTGGTCTGATCTGTTCTACTTGAAGTAGTGACATTTTTTTTGATTCTTGCTATGTTTTAGCATTTGCCGTTTGAGCTGATGATGTTCCGAGGGACAAATGGCAGGCTTGCAAATGGAAGGATGATGCTTCTTAGTGCAGATGTGTGTTCTTAGCTACAGTTCAAACTTCCTTTGAAGTTCTTCTAAAATATGTTGTGGGATTTGGACATAACAGTGTTGTTTGAATAGTGCATGCTTTTAAAATGACTGTGGTGTGTACCCTTAACATTATCCTCTTTAAGTACTCTGTTTCAACAAAGATGACCTGCTTTAGCTGTTTGAATATTGGTTTTAATTAAGAATTTTTCATGTGCATACAAAAGTCTGTACAGTTCTTTATGGTACATCCTGAACAAGTGTTTCAGTGTTGAAACAAACATAAATTTCAGTGTAGCATTTTTTATTTTGGTTTAATTCCTGCAGAGGAAATGATTTATGATGATGTTGAAAATGGTGATGACGGTGGAAACAGCTCACTGGAATATGGTTGGAGTTCAAGTGAGTTTGAAAGCTATGAAGAACAGAGTGATTCTGAGTGTAAAAATGGAATTCCCAGCTCCTTTTTGCGAGGCAACCACAAGAGACATGTATGTATCCCACAGTGCTGCTCAATCATTGAGGTTATCCTGGTTTCCAACACATTCTTACCTGTATTTCTCCTTTCCTTAACTCAGTTTCAAATGGCGACAGCATCTTTTTGAAGGAGATGTGAATTAGTGTGGAGGTGACAGTACACAACAAAATGTAACAGGGAAAAGAAAAGATAAAAATACTTAACAGAAGCTTCTTACAAAAGAGGGAAAAACTCAAATTGGATAAAAGTGAAACTAAAAATGAGATTGTTTTTGCTTGTAGATAGTTCCTCACCTTTTCTTCTATTCCAGCGGCTGGATTAGTGTAAGTGGTAAATAAATGTGGAAAATAATGTGAAGGACAAATGGGTATGAGCCTGACAAGAATTGAAGGTTTGGAATTTTTAGCTGTTCTAATGTCACAGAACTGTTCACCAGTGTTCCCTGCCTTTCTGTCTTAGATCTGTATCACTTTGGTTGATTGAAGGTGACTGAACTTAAAAAAACTTGAAAAAAAAAATTTTTGTAATCAAAGATAACTCAGTGCCATTTATTAAGGAGAGAAGAGAGGTGGCATGATTAAAATGATCCATCTGTGACACTTCACTGGTCTAGTATCTTTGGCTGCATCTGTTCTCCAGGAGACAGGAAGACACAGGGGACGTGGGTGTCTGCCCTTGCTGCATCTCTTCTGTTGCACACTGGGAGGATCCCTGGACTCCTGCGCTCTTGCTGCCTTGGCTCCTCTCCTTCTGCCCTTGTGTGCCCTCTCTGTGAGAGGAAAGTCGTCCTTGGCACCTGGGCAGCCTCCTGCTCCTGCCCTGAGTGCTTAGAGGATGGAGTGTGGGGCGCAGAGGGGACAAGCAGGGCTGGGCTCAGTGCCCAGAGTCCCTGCAAAACCCTCAGGGCTCCCCAGTGTGTGACTAGGGACAGATCCCCAGGAGCCACTCCACAACTGTGCATTGTGAGCTGAGTCTGCACCTCATGGCTGGAAACTACAGGGATTGTAAACAGGGTGTTATTTCATGGGACCCTTATTTTTATTTTGCAGATTTCTTATCTTGGTGGCAATAAAAGCCTCGCTGTCTGTATTTCCCTCCAGCGCATATTATCTGCACTCCCTCTACCTCTGTCCTTGCTGCCCCCCCTTTGGAAACCAGGGAGTGAGCAATGAACTGCAAGACTTGAGCCCACTCAAATCTGCTCTTTGTAAGCTGAGTGCTCATCCTCAGTTTTTATCTTGGTTTTGTTCTGACTAGAACAAGATTAGCTACTGCAGCTGTTTGTGTCTGGGAAGTTTTTTTTTAACAAGACTGAAGAAACTGAGTTTGGTTATTTTTTAAATTTTAAGTACCTTGGAAGAGACTAGGAAATCACTTTGCATGTGTGTAAGTCTTAACATGGCTGCTGGCTTATTCTTTTTTTAAAAATCTTTTCCTGTTATCTGTAGCTTCAGCTTCGGCATCAGTCATAAGAATCTATTTACACATGTGTACAAAGCTAGGTTTAAAACCATTTTTTTAAGACAGTTAAAAGTATACTTGGGCATGATAGTGCCAGGATCAGGCACAAAGTGTCTGAGCAAGAGACTGAAGAGTGGTGGGAGGACAGAGGTGTGCTCCTGAGTACTGCCCTGCACCTGGCTTTTTCAGGCCTGTGACAAAAGGTTTTGGGGATTGCCTTGTGAGGATGGGCATGAGGAGCCTAGGAACACTTTAGTTGGTGGATGGAGGAGGAGTCAGAGAGGCTCCTGCCACTGGATGGGTTACTGGGAGTTGAAGAAATCAGGAAACTAAAGAAGGTTGTTGGCAGAGAATGAAGAAAGACAGAAACTTTAGGATTACTGAAAAAAATCCTAACAACTAAAAAAAATCAACAAAAAAACAACCAACCAAACCCCCCACCACCAATAAACCAACCCCAGCGCTCCCTACACTGGCACTCCAACAAGGGCAGAAATTATTCCAATTTATATACGTTTTCTCTCTATCCATTCCTTGCACTCTCACTTCTCCTAAGGTCTTGTAATGGTTGTTACAGTATATTCACAGCACATTGCATTCTGTAACCTTTCAGAACCTGTGAGGGGCTTGCCTTATTATTTTTAGTATTGGTTGAAAAGTATGGCAGGTTGGAGGTGTGATTTTTAATTTTAAGTGCTGGTATGACTTCCCTCAAAGTCACTTTTTCATTATGAGTCTTATTATTTTATTTATTTACTAATTTATTTTACAATGGAAAGATTTTTTTGGTATTAAATATTTCTAGTCTGTGAACCAGATGCTATTCTTCATTATACTGCTGTAATGCCAGAATTCTCATGTCGGATGTGACTGCATCCTGACCCACTCTAGTGGAGCTATGTGCTGAACCTGTCCCTTTGTTTTCAACTCAGTGACCTTCTCTTTCCTGAGGCTTTGATCTCTTGCCAAATAACTCTGTTGACATCGAGCTGATGGCTTTTCCATTGGACTTCTGTTATAGAGCACACCAAATATTTTCCTTTTTTCCTTTCCTGGTTGCATTTTAATCTTTTTTATCTAACTTTCTCAAAATGATTAGCTAATGTTGGTTAGTATTCCAGAACATTTCTTTCTCTATGATAGTTTCCTTACCTTGCAAATAGATATATTCATGTACGAGATGGTTACACCCATGGGCATACAATGAGGCTACGGTAGATGCATGTGAAAATTACAAGACCGTGCATCCTGTTAGTGTCTCCTTACCTGACTTAATGCATTGTCAGTCTCCACCTTTCCAGGCACCAGCAGGCTCCACAGGTTCTTCAGTCTCTGAGAATTCTTCCATTTCACTGTTTTGAAGGATACACACTGGCTAGGGTTTGTGCTTCAGTGAATAATGCTCATGGTTAAAGCTGATGCATTGTTTCCATGCAGATGTTAAGAGACACACAAAATACAGTTAATATATATAACAATATAGTTAGCTTATCCTGAGTGTCTTTGCCCCTGTCTTTACATAGTTGCCAGTGTAGCAGAAAATCACCTGTCTGAGTTCAGCAACCCACAGGAGCGATGGTCCATTTGTCAGACTGGAGCTTCCCTAAGTGATAGTTTTCCCTCAGCTGTCTGTGTATCAGTAGGTGGACGGGCAACATGCATGATTTATGCGAGCGCTTTAGCATGAAGTTTGCACTACAGCTTTTTGAAAAGATTGTGTCTTTTTATATACTGTAGCTTTCTCATGACCTAACGCGTTTAAAGGAGCATTATGAAAAAAAGATGAAAGATTTGATGGCAAACACTGTGGGAGCAGTAGAGATTCAGCAACTAAAGCAAAAACATGAGCTGAAGGTAGTGTAGTTGATTTTTGTAACTAGCTACATTTAAATAATTGCTTTTCCAACACAGACAATGTTGTCTTTTAATAATAACTTGAAAATGTGGACAGTAATTTGTATGAAAGGAATTATAAATGTGCTGAATTGTTAATATGCAGTCTTAAAGACTATAAAATTGCTATATTCTTAAAAGTACTTGGTCAAGGACCTCTTCTCATGTTTACTTTTAATGTTTATAGAAGATCTCAGAAGATGAGATACGGCATTGTCTTTCCCTGCTGACTGGTGCCCTTATCTCAGAGTGTGAGCCAGGTGTACAACCCCAGTGCCTCTCTGAGATCCAGATGAGCTCTGTGGACTAGCCTAACCCTGGCTCTCCCGCCACATGGAATCAAATTATGGGAGTCAGAATCTCCCTGCTCTCCATTCTGAATGGAGCCACTATGAAATGGCTGGGTTTTTGCTAAAAGCTTCATCTCAAACCATGAAATTTCCTGATTGCATCAAGACAGCTTTGTTTGTGTTCTGACAGTAGTGGTGATTTTTTGCTGTGGTGGCATTTTGGAAAAGCAAAAGTACAAAGCAGATGTTTAACAAACATTTTCTAGCAAAACAACATTCAGTGTCTTGCTTTTTTGTTTTTGCATGAAATTTAATTTAGGTTCTAGTAGTGTACTATAAGATTATGCAATTCTTAGTTAAATCAACTTATTTCTTCAATGAATGTGATTATTAGTTGTAACATTTTCTGCATAATAGTGTTCATTTAATAATACAGTTAATATAGAACCGAGTATAGGGGATTATCTTTAGGTCAGAAATACCTCGGAAGTGTTATTGGGACATGGGAAGATGGACAAGACCTCTGGGCACTAATGACTTGTGAGTAGTAGGTATTTGTTACATAATGTAAGCTGAGCATTTGAGACTATTTTGAGTTCATATGTTTGATGCAGAAGGGTTCTTAAGCATTTCTGCTATTTTACACTTGCATACAATATCACCATGAAGCAAGTCCCCGTCTCCAGGTTTTATTTTGTTAAGAAATACAGGTGCTCAGATCTGAGCTTTGATGGTTCTGTCTGCTTATTATATATTCTTTTGAATTTGGACTATACTTATAGTCTAAACTACTTGACAGTGTTCTTCTTGAAGATATTTTGATCAAAAATACTCTGCATCATGTACAGGCTCAAATGTGTTCCTATTATTCACTGAACATACAGACTGTATTTTTTATCTTACAGATGCAAAAGCTTATGAGAGCTGCTAGAGAAGGTACAAAAGATGGACTTGAAAAGACAAAAGCGGCTGTGAAGAAGGGTCGTAGCTTCATTAGAACAAAATCTTTCATTTCTCAAGGTATATGCCAATTATAGTGTGTCTCTTTGTTTCTCTCTCCAGTAATTTCTGAGAAAGAAAATAAATGGCCTAGCAGATTTTTGTACTAGGAGCTGAGAACTAGATGCAAGAAATCAGATTTGTATGAAAAATATATGGTATCATATGATGACAGGTGACAGTATGGTCAATACCTCTTGTGTAGTTTTCTGTTTGGAGCAAGAACCTGAGTGACTTGAGAAACCTGAGGACCACAGAGAAGGCTCAACTCAAACACAACAAAAAGCCCACCAAACAGTGTCATAGATGCTGTCTAGATATTGGTAGATGGGAGTATGGAAATTATATTAAGTTACTGTCATGGTTTAACCCCAGCCATCAATCAAGCCTCACAGAGCCACTTGTTCACTCCCCCACCAGTAGGACTGGGGAGAGAACTGGAAGGGTAAAAGCTGGAAAACTCGTGTGTTGAGATTAAGACAGTTTAACAGGGAAAGCAAAAGCTGCTCACACAAGCAAAGCAAAACAAGGAATTAGTTCACTGCTTCCCATGTGCAGGCAGGTGTTCAGCCATCTCCAGAAGAGCAGGGCCTCATCACGCGTAACTCTTACTTGAGAAGACAAACGCCATCACTTTAAAGGTCTCCCCCTTCTTTCTTCTTCTCTCAACTTTATGTACTAAGCATGATGTCATACGGTCTGGAATATCCCTTTGGTCAGTTTGGGTCACCTGTCCTGGCCGTATCTCCTCGTAACCTCCCATGCACCCCCAACTTCCTTGCCAGCGTGGCAGTACAAAAAGCAGAAAAGGCCTTGACTTGGTGTAAGCCCTGCTCAGCAATAACAAAAACATCTCTAAATTATCAGCCCTCTGTTCAGCACAAATCCAAAACACAGCCCCATACCAGCACTGTGAAGACAATTCTATGACAGCCAAAACCAGCCCAGTTACTAAGTCAGTTCAGTTCTCTCCGTCAAATAACTCCTGAATGTCAGGAAAATGAGCTGTTAGGACATGGTTTTCAGTGGAGGGGTATCTGACTTTTTAACAAGTTCATCATTGTCAAGGAATAACTCTGTGCTTAAGACTGTTCTTTTTTATCAGTTTGATTTTTGATGAAAGCTGAATTTGGATTGGGAAAACAGAAAGTGGTCTAAAATCAAAGCCAGAAGTATTCATGTCCTTTCTATAATTAAGAGCAAGCGACAGCCCTTTGAGTCTCAGAAGCAACTGTCCACAGATAATTTTTTCAAAAGGCAGGGGGTAGTAAAAGAAACTAATTTCTCCTTCAGAATAAGTCTGAGAGGTAGTATGTCTTTCTGCTCAAGTTTCTGCCTAAATAATTGAATGATAGTAACTTCAGAGCTTATAAAACTACAGTTTTAGGAAGCTAAAACCACAAGACGAGAACAAGACATTTTCAGTGAGTGAGCTAACATAAAACTGCGTCCTACCTGTAAGGACCAGCACAGACCTTACATCCTTGTCATGGCCTCTAACTGCTTCTGAATTCTCTTAATTCAAAATTCAGATAGAATATAGACAGGTATTTGCACAAACTTTAGTGATCAAAAATGTATCCTCAATTTCTTGCAGTTGCACAGATAAAAATGATCTGCAGGGCAGTGTTACAGTGGACCTAGCACTCAATACATTTCTAGAGGTTAGGTGGCAGACACAGTGTATCTGTGAATTGTTTAATCCCGTAACCACTTACCAAATCAGCAGGGAGCTAGTGACAAATTTGTTGAATGAACTGATAAATTTCTCTCAGCCATCAGATCTGCTTCCCTTCACTTTTTTTTCTATGACACAGTTTCTCATACTGTCTTTATCTCTCCTTCCCTCATATCTGCTTGTTTGGCTGTATACTGCCACCTATCATTGCACTTTGGTGGTGCTTTTTTGGTAAAATTTGTTCATACAGAGCAATGCAGAATCCCTTACTCCTGTTTCTGATGAAAGCAAATATTGGTAAGTTTGGCTACTTTAGTTCAGTTATGAAAGGGTGTATGGAATATTTTTAGCTGGATCATAATATGGATGTGTTTAATTTCTTCCTAAAGTTCTCTTCTTTTGAAGATGCTAGCCGTGGAGATGCAGTGCTTTAACCCTAGTTGTCATGTTCTGCCCCCTGGACAGCCCTGTTCTCCTGGCTGTGAGGAGGGAGTAGAGATCAAGAAAAAGATGCATAGGCCTGCTGTGTGGATTTTAAGATGCCTTTGAAAGATGTTCTGTTCTAGAGCACGTATTGGTGGTGGTATTTATATGATTTCACAGATGACACAGAAGTGCTGGGAAATTTGTTTGTTAAGTGAACATGTATAACTGCTGTGTTTGGATGATAGAATCTTTGCTTTCTTTGTGGTTTTTTTTTGTTTGTTTGTTTGTTTTGTTTGTTTGGGGGTTTTTGGTTTTTTTTTTTTTTTTTTTGTTTGCTTTTTTTTTTTTTGTTTTTTGTTTTTTTACTTTCAATCCATATGTTGTTGAAGTTGACATTTTGGTTATTTAATTGTTTGTAGATCATAGATCATCATGTCTGGAAGAAGAAGAGCTAAATTTATTTATTGATGTGGACTGTATGCATACAGAAGCAATTATGACTCCCATGCCTGAAGGATTATCACAGCAGCAGGTAATAGGCTTTGGGAAATATGGTGCTCTGCCTCTTTTTCCTCCCCTTCTGCTCTACATCAATGGCTCTTAGGTGTCTTTGCTCTTCAAACATATTGACATTTTACTTAAGTGGACATCATATTCAGAACTGAATAAGTAGTTTTTTCAAAATTGGTATGTGTGCATGTAAGTTGCATCAGTCCTGAATTCAGCCAGAGATGCAAAATGCTGGTTTGCATTCTAAAATTATCTATAATAACTCTACTGTTTCACTACCTGAACACTTAAACTAAATGTGATGGGTTTGAGTGCAAAAGAAGAGACTTAAAGCATTTTTATTGAGTCAGAAGACATTGCTCCAGGTGCTGTGGGATTTCCATTTTAAAAGTAGAGAATCTTAAGGTTTTTCTTGGTTAAAAAAAACTTGTAAAATCTGGAAAAGAATATATTTTGCTGTTCTCCACCTCAAACTGTATAGTCATTGTGGAAACCACTTAAAAAAACACTGAAATCACCATCAGTTAGGAATTTTGACTGAAAATAAATCCAGTGGATTCATGTTACTGTATTGTTATGACACCTATTAGCTATATGAGAGTTTTTAACTTTTTGTGGTGTCAAGTCATGAGTTGGTTGTTTAGTACTTTCAGAAAATGAGCAAAAAACCAAACTAAGGGACAGTTGGGGAGAGTGATCTATGTTTTCTGGTTTGTTTGGTGAGCTTTACTTTTCTTTTGTGTTTAACACAGTGAAGTGCTAATCTTGTAACAGTGCAACTACCAAATGTGAGATTTCAGCATCAGTCTGAATACCAACTTTTCCTTCTTTCCAAATAGGAATTTCAGTTTCACTGGGATTCTTTTGTAGGTAATTAAGAATAAATTTACCTTCCATTCCAAAAAAATGAGAGTGCTTCTAGTTTGGAACAAACTAGTAATATTTGCGTAAGTCATGATATATGTTGCTTATCTATCCACGAAGAGCTGTCCAAGTGGGCAGGAATGGAGTTAGGAAAGCCAAAGCTCAGCTGAAGCTAGTGAGGTGTGAGAGACAACAGTGAAGGGTTTCTTATATGTGCATTGCGCAACAAAAGGAAGCCGAGAAAAAGATGAGTAAGCTGCTTAGTGAGGCAGGGACCTAGTGAGAAAGGGTCAAAGACCGAGATACTCTGTGCCACTTTTACCTTAGCTTTTACTGGTGAGGTTTGTCCTCAGGACTCAGCCCAATGAGCCCAGAGGCCAGTCCTGCTGGGATGAAGCCTAATCTGCATCTGGGGGGACTGAGGCCAGTTGGACATAGAGTTGTCTGTGGGACCAGATGGGATGGATTCAAGGGTGCTGAGGGTAATGTCTTTCTCAGTCATCTAAGATCACGTTGACCAGAAGACTGGGAAAAACTAAGGAAAAACACACTGACAAGAAGTAGGATCAAGTCTGGCCTCACCTCAATCCCAGCAAAGGTGATGGAGCAAATGCTCTTGGGAGCTATGTCTGGGTTCGGTAGGACAGGAGGGTGAGTGGGAACAGTCAGCACAGACAGACCAGACTTGAGCCTGACCAACTTGAGCCCCTTTGATTGACTGGCTTGTGGGCAGAGGGAAGCAGGGGGTATCACCTCTGCCTTAGCAGGGCTTTTGGTAGGCTCCTGGAGTACCCTTGTACCCTTAAGTGAGATCCAGTTTGTATGGGTGGACTAGAAGGTGGGTGGAAAACAGGTGAGGATGCCATGCTCAAAGGTTGTAGTCCATGCTACCAAGTCCAGCAGGTGGTCAGTGTTAGTTGTGTCCCTCAGGGCCTGTGGCATTTAATACCTGTGTTAGTGATCCGGATGTCAGCTGCAGTGCTCATCTGGGGGGACACCAAACTGATGAGGTGCAGCAGGCCATGTGTGAGAGGTGGGCTGCTGGTCAGAAGGACTCTGGTGGGCTGGGACGGACAGAAACACTGGAGCAGCTCAGCGGAGGCCAGCACAAGTCCTGGCTGTGGGAGGGCGTCACAGCCCTAAGCACCCTGGACAGGGAGGACCAGTGCCAGGACCCCCTTCCGACTTGGCTGCCCTGTAGCAGTGGAGCTGCTCTTGGGATGTGCTGGCTTCAAACAGCAGGTGGCATGATGGCTTTTGTTTAAATCCTGGTGCTGGTAAATACTGTCTGGGGTTGGGTCTCATCTATTGCAAGAACTCAGAGGCAGTATTAAATATCCATTCTGTGTATTATAGAGCCTGAAATTTTTATTTCTACAGATGTTTATTCTGTTCAGAAGAATGAACTGTGACTAAAAGTAGAGTTAGTGTCTGTCACCAGAGCAGGTGATACATTATATCAAATAAGACACTGCTAAATCCATTCTAAACACAGATTATACACAACTAATTTTACTGTATATATCTTTGGGCAAAGCCTCAGATAATTTTGAAGTCTGCCTTAGAAATACCAGTACTTGAAAGAAAATTCTTATTTATCCTGCACTCAATAAAGCAAAATACAAGTGTGGAGAATTAAAGGCAGCCATGGTGGAGAAGGTGGGAGGCTGTGGGGTTCAGGAGCAGAGAGAGAAGCAAGCCTGAGATTTGAGTTCCATGGTCATTTAGGCTAGCTTAAAATAGTAAAAGAAGTACTTTTGCCTTCTCTTGTAGTTGTGGGAAGTGGCTTGATCCTGCCCTTGTGTTGTCTTCTCCCTCAGAGTCCCACTTTTGAAAGCTCTGGAATGAGCTGGATTAGGATGTGGATTTGGGTGAAACCAAATCCTTATAACGAGCAAGAAATCTAGTCAATGACAGTAAAAAGTTTAAATTTTAAACCAGATCAGTTTCCCAGTTCTTCCTGTCCTGTCATGTCACCCACACGCACATACAATGTGCATTTCAGCTGAATTACAGAAGCGGAAGGTAGAGAAGGAGGTGTGATAAATAGACTGTAGTTTGTAAACATGAAATATGGTAGCATTTCCTGAAGCTCTTACAATGTCAGATGGTGAGATGGGGTTATCACTTACAGATGGTAATGCCCAAAAGAGAACACATGACTTACTTGGATACTTTCTCAATATAGGTGCATTTTATATAGCCTTACCTTAAAAAGGCAATTAATATTTGTTTGTTTGTCCTTCATGTTACTCCTAATAAATTTATAAAACATTAAAAAATAAAATTGAAGACTGATTTTTGAAAACTGGTTACCCATTAAAATAGGCAATTCACTGAAGTAGCCAACATCAACCTATGCCTATGATTCTTTCCATTAATGCCTACATTGATATGTCTAAAGTTCATAGGATCATAGAATATCCTGAGTTGGAAGGGATGCACAAGGATCATCAAAGTCCAAGTCCCGGCCCTGCACAGGACAGCCCAAAGAATTGCACCACGTGCCCGAGAGCATTGTCTAAATGCCAATGTTAAAGCACAGGTTTCAAAAGTAAAGCTTGGAATTGCAACAGTCAGAAAAAAATTATAGATACAATAATTCTTGTCTTCTTTAAAATAAATAGTTTTAGAGTAATACTAAATTTAATTACTTTTGAAGAGGTATAGTATTCTTTTATAGCAATTCCAGTATTGAAATTGCTTTGTATTTTTCGTGTTTTATTAATGTGAGAATTTTATCATCACCATTTCTAACAGTGATGTCGGTGTTACCTGATTAGAGGTTTGGACAAAACTTTGTTGTTTTAACAGGTTGTGAGAAGGTATATTTTGGGCTCTGTAGTTGACAGTGAGAAGAATTACGTGGATGCCCTTAAAAGAATCCTGGAGGTACCTTAATATCCTTTGCATTTTTTTAACTTTGAAAATTTGAAAATAATCAGATTATTATTAAAGATTAAAGAATCTGTCATATGACTCGCACAGGTTTTGCTACAGATGCTTCATGCCAAATGTTCAGTGATTTTGTGTGTGTGTTCTGTTACATAAGTTGCTTTTTCTGCTTGTAGAAGTCCATTTTTTTTGTTTGTTTGTTTAAATCTATTTACTTTTTTTTCCCCCCACAGCAATATGAGAAGCCCCTTTCAGACATGGAACCAAAATTATTGAGTGAAAGAAAACTTAAAATGGTCTTTTATCGAATTAAGGAAATTCTTCAATGCCATTCAATGTTTCAGATTGCGCTGGCGAGTCGTGTATCTGAGTGGGACTCTGTTGAAATGATCGGTGATGTCTTTGTTGCTTCAGTAAGCAAACATGTCAGAACAGATAATCTGTTTTTATTTTAGTCTTTTTATTCCATCTTTGTATCTTTTTTTCTAACTTGACTGCTTTATTGCCATATTCACCAATGCCTGTGGCAACTGCCTGAGTATGTATGTACCATCCTGGTAAGGAAACTGACATCAAATGTCTTCGGCTTGGTTGGCAGATGAGAAAAGATTGTGGGTAAAATTTTCAGGCTTTGATCCAGCTTTCAGACATTTAAGTAAATAGTTTCTTTTTCTGAGAAATTACAGATTCATAAACCTAGCAAAATTAAAGTGAAATTGAGGCTCAGTATCTCTTGCAAAGTAGGTAGTCATACATAGTAATCTGTGAGTGGAAAAAAACCCACAGTAGATGATGTCCTGAATGCCTGAGGTTTAACTGAGCCTGGGGCACAGATAGAGTATTTGTAAAACATGTTGTTCTGAAGTCCATTTAATAAAGGACTGAACTGCCAACTGTTTTAAGGTAAAGAAAGCAAGCAGTGGCCTTGGTTGATAGAAGGACGTTATTCCCATTGTGAAGGTGATGGGCAATGATCTTACCATTCATGTGACTGTTTGCAGGCTTCACAGTCTGTCTCCTTTCGTGGTAAGTCCTGACTGGCTGAGGTTAGTGCAGGAAGGCCTCTGAGTCACCTAGTCTGGAAGACAAGCAGCAGTGAGATGATCAGGGGATCCCAGCTATCACTTTGAATCTCAGAGGATGCCCTTTGATTGCCCATAGTCCTCAGGTTGTGCCCTAGTGTTGTAGCCAAGATGAAGCAATTTCTGTAAATATATACCTTGTAATTCACAGCTCTTACATCTGTATGTTCCCAACCTGTCTTCTACAGAAAGATTATTTTGGGTATCACCAGTATTTCTGTAGATCCAGCATTAGGAGAAGCAAAGATCTTAGGTCCAATCAAGGTGAATCCTTAATGGTCAGATAGCTATGCTTTCAGAAGTCTTTTGTATTTATAGTTAAGGCTTACCTTTTTGTCTTTTCAGTTTTCTAAATCTATGGTATTGGATGCATACAGCGAATATGTGAACAACTTCAGTACAGCAGTAGGGATTCTCAAGAAATCATGTGCCACCAAACCTGCCTTTTTAGACTTCTTAAAGGTGAGTTAATTCAATCTTAAAACAGTTGTGTATATGTATAAATAAGAAAGTATAAGTTATAAGTAAGGTGTAAGTATACAGCTGGACTTGGTTTTATGTTTTATGGGTTTGGCACAAAAAAATCCATTGAATTCACTTCCACTATTATGGTTTCAGGATGCAGTTGTTCAAATCCGTTTATTGGTGTTTGCATTACTGTACTTGGCAAAACACTGGGATTCTTCTATTTGAAGTGAGCTTCAAATAATAGTTCAACATATGAAGCCTCTTCTTTATTGTATTGTGAAGAGTGTAGTGTAACTCTATTTCTGTTCCACAGCACTTTCCTAGTATTTTGAAAATCATGTTTCTGATTTGGGGTTGAAATTGATAATTTTTGTGCAGAATGCATATAATGCTTGTAACTATGTGTATAGAGAGCCTGGTACATGCAGTAGAAGTGCTGTGAATCCCTAGGGTTGATACCTTACAGAGGGTACACAGAATCCACTGAAAGGCTTTTAGGCTGTCTGTGACATTGCTGAGAGCCTGAAAGCTCTGCATATCCCATTCCCTGAGAGTCCTGGATTGAGTTGTACCTCTCAAAGCTGTTGCCCTGTCAGTTCCATTGCAATGGTCCACCAAACACTGAAATTGGGTACCCTAGGCAAACGAGGGCAGCACTTAGGTTGCCTAGAGAAGAGTGGCAGGGGTTTGTTTTCAGATTTTAAAAATAACTAGCAACTTTTGGGAGTGTGGCCAACACTATGCAGGATGATACTCTGGCAGCCTTAGGCATAATGAAGTTGAGACTCTCTAGTGTGTGTAGTCACTTCATACTTCTCACATGGTTAAAAGCCTGTTGTTCCAATAGAGACATAACCTGCACCTCTCATCACTGCTCGTCAGTGCCACCCTGGTGCTGCTGGGAGCTGAGGACTCATGGCCAAACTCTGGTGACAGAAGACATTTTTGTACCTTCCTTTTTTTGTTTGCCCACCAGCAGTGAAGGCCAGAACCTTCACTACTGCTGTTTGGGCAAAATAATATGTTTGTGGATATAATTATGGCAATAAATTCCTGTGAAGGTGATAGCTGTAGCAATAAAGAGCAGTTTAAGCACCACACCAGATTAATATTGTTTAGGTTTGCTTTGTTTTTAATATTGAGTATTTCCTTTACTGTCCTTGTTTTGTGTCAGCTTTGATTCTGGTCAAAGTATTTCCAAATGTCTTGTACAAACCAGGCTTTTCTACACATGCAAATGAAATTTGTTTGGCTTTATCTGCCATTCCTGATAACTAAATTAATGGATTCTTACATTTTTATTTCTAAACATAAATCAATGTTCTTTTCCTTAGTTTCTTTTAATAAAGAAGATGAAAATCTCTGTTTGCATAGCACCGAGATTATGACCTTTTCCTTAGATTTCCTCTTAAAACCCATAGGTAAAAACACACAGGTAGTTAGAGATTTATAGTCTCTTAGCCCCGAGGAACAGAACAGCAATAGTAAATTAGGAACTATAAATCCACAGATCACTTAAATTTTTTACATTTAAGCTAGATGTTTCAGTGCACTGCTTATGTAAGAAGCATGACTGCTCTACCAGTACATACATGGGTGCTGCATTGCTGATGTGTCTTTAGCCCAGCTGTATTTATTTAAGGAGGAGATTTCAGTTCAGTGACAGGCCATCATTTCAATAATGATGGGTTTTTTCAAAAGATTTAATATTTTAAAATTAAATCTTTACAGTAAATGGAATTTTTACAGCCCTACTAACACAATCAATGTAAGTGATGTAGAAAAACCTATAGGAAATGTTTTCCTTTAATTCTGTAACTTGTGGAAATGCACTCACAGTAGTAAATGTTATGGCTTTCTTGCATTGCAGCAGTGCCAGGAGTCAAGTCCCGATCGCATTACACTGTATGGTTTAATGATGAAACCTATCCAACGTTTTCCACAGTTCATTCTACTATTGCAGGTAAGTAATGCTTACCAAAGGGATGCTCTTCTTGCATTCTTGTGGGGTTTACCTTTGGGATTACATGACAGCTGTCTTCTGCTGGAGGAGCTTGCTGCAGTGGAAGTGGCCACTATTACATGGGGAAATAACAAGGCAAAAATTTCAATGCATTAAACGTGCTGATCTCATAGTCTGATTGCAGCGACAGGCAGGAAGATCTTAGCAAATTAGACTTATTCTAGATTACTTGCCAAGTTAGATGTATTTTACAAGTCACTTTGTAGTAAAGCTGTAGGTTAAATGTGCTACTTGTTCCTATCAGTTTGTTAGCTAACAACACTACAAAATATGACTAAGGACTTGGTGGCATTACTTTCTATTTAAGATGGATACAAGAGGATTTAATTCATGCCTTGGAGAGTTCAGAATATATGTGGCATGTGGAACAACAGCATACTCTCTCCCTGACTGCTTAGCTCACAGGACCTGCTAGAGTGTTTTGCAGCTGCCTTCTGACCTGCAGCGTCTTCTGTTTCTTCCCATGGAAACTGGGGATTTGACAGGGAGTCCTTGGCTCTCATCTCAACAGGCAGTCAAGCTGCAAGAAGAGCACAGTTGCCCAGTACAGACATCCTCCAGACCAATTTACGCTGTTTGTAACTCCTTCCAGACCACATCAGACCTACCCCAGTGAGGACTGCATGCTGGTTGTGTTTTGAGGTGACACAGAGCAAGGCAGGGTTTGGGATGCAGGTCTGGGAGTTACTGTGGGTGAAGGAGCTGGGGTAGTTGTGGGGGAAGCATGTAGGCTGGAAGTTATGGTGAGAGTTTTTTAGGTAGCAGGAGCAATGAAGTTTATTCTGTCAGGAAAATGGAGTGAATATGTAGAGATTTTTAAGTGCTGTAGGAAAGGAGAAAAAGTATTAATTTGAACTGTTCCCACTGTATGCCTTCAAAAGACTTTGAGAAGCTGTTGTGATCTTCATGAAGTAAGGTCTACTTTAGTATAAGCACACTGACCATGCTTTAGTGAGGAATAATAATGGTAATAAAGATAATACAATATTATTACAGCAGGAAGTATCACAAAAGTTTAATTTGAAATCATTGTTCACAGACGCTGACATCGTACTATGATATTGATTTTCAAATTGTTTAATATTATGTTCCTTTTCTGTACTTTCGTCCTTTAAAATAAGCTGTATTCAATGTATTATTTAAGAATTATTAGGATATTCAGGAAGGTAAGCAGCATGCTGTCTGAATATTCATTAGGTGTTCATTAGTCTTATTCTTTAGTAGTACTCAGGTAAAAAATGTATTTGTAACTTTACATCATGTAATCTCTTGAACTTGGTTTTGAAATGAAATCTGATTTTTGTTTTGTTTTATAATTGCCCCTCAGGATATGTTGAAGAACACTAATAAAGGGCATCCTGACAGATTACCTCTACAGATGGCTCTTACAGAACTTGAAACACTGGCAGAGAAGTTAAATGAAAGAAAAAGAGACGCAGATCAGCGCTGTGAAATAAAACAAATAGCAAAAGCAATGAATGAACGTTATCTGAACAAGGTAAGGAAAGTATGATGGAAAAGTCACTTTCTGGGTCTTAAGCAATCTCTAAAACAGACCAAAGAGACACCTATGGTTTTTTCTGTAGAGCTCAACCACATGGGGTCATTCTAGTGATAGATGCGAGATGTGACCTGCCTCTGGGACTGAACAGGCTCGCTGGTTAAACCACGTGCTGGAGTGGGCAACGTGCTGAAATAGCAGCAGCAGTATTGGTGTTCTGTGGCACTGTAGGAAATGATACTATATAGTAAAGTCTCCTGCACATTTTCTGCATGGGAAAATTCAACTTTTAATTTATTCTAGAACTGAGGAATTATTCCTGTATGAAGGAAGGGACAAGGTCCTTTTACTGCAGTACTTCCAATTATGGATCAGTTCAAGATGTGCTGTTGAATGGGTCCAACATCTTCCTTGTTTTAAGGAGCATCCCACTCTATTTCATTAATGCATTTGCATCATACAATAGAAATGTCTTTAAAGAGGTACAGAAGACATTTACTAAGAAAGAAGGAACCTTCTTCAAATGAGTTTGTTAGTAGCTGTCTGTACTGTGGATATATACGTACGCTTGTCTTATTTGTATCATAAATAATTCCTCCTTTCCCTTGAAATGGGACATAAATCCTTCAGTTATTGCTTTTGTGAAGTTGCGGGTTTTTATACTTTGGACTCTTTCTGGGATGAAGTAATGGGGACATACCGAAGGGGTGGAGTTTTTTGTGGTGACGCATAAAAGCATGGCTTTTAGAAAAAACAGAATAGTCAGTGTGCTTGTTTTAAACTATTTATCAGGAGTGGAATACTGAATTTATTTTCATATTGGAGCAGTATTTCCATTCTAAGTGCATTAGAAGATGGATTCAAACATTTTACTTTCTTTTCTAGTTGTTATACTCCTGCTTCTTGAAGCAGCTACAATTCATCTATAGATAGTTAAAGGAGTTCAAGTCACAGAATGTGCTTTTGAAGAGGTTTCCTTTTGTCAGTCAATATTGACTGTAAAATTTTGTGTGTTATGCACTGGAGGATGAATTGATATATATCTGGATAATCACTCCAAATCTCACAGGACCCTCCATGCTTTGTGGGTCAATGTGTGCCTATACCATTTTGGAACAGTGCCAAGCAGGGTGAACTAGATGATGAAGGAGGTGGATGGATAGGAAGTGCGTTGTGGACCATTTTATTCTCTTGGACACTATGGAGGTGTGTTTGACCTGTAAGGTATTAGTTCATGCTTGCACATGGTGCTAATCCTCAGCCCCTGAAGGCAAATGTCAGGAACAATTTACATGCTATGTATCTCTTGGACATGCCATCGTGTCTGCAGTCTCTGGCACCCTGCCAGCTGCACTCCTCAGTTAGCTCTGTGAGCCTGGGGGGTCAGCAGGCTGAGCACCTTCCTCCTCTCACCCGGACCTCTTGCTTTGGCAGCTGGAAGCATGTGTTGCACTCAGTGGGCTGTGAAAGAAAGGATGAGGGAAGGAAACCACAGAAATTGTGGAAGCTATCATTTTTTTCACCAGGGAGCCTTTTTCAGTGTGGAAGATTCCCAGAGCAATTATTGTCTGCATTAAGACCCAAAACCCGTGCAGGCCATATTGGTGCCAGCAGAAATTACTGTTTCTCTACATGAAAAACAAATTAAAGAAGAGGCTTAATTCCCTTAGCAAATCCACGTGCGATCACTTGTGCTAGGATGGGAATTGATAACCTGTTGTATTTTCTTTTGCTTTTTGCACGGAATGTTAGATGTACCATGTATAATATACAATGCTGATTGTTTTCAAAATCTAGCTGCTCAGCAGTGGAAACAGATACCTCATACGGACTGATGATATGGTTGAGACGGTTTACAATGACAAAGGAGAAATTATCAAAACCAAAGAACGACGTCTTTTTATGTTAAATGATGTGCTGATGTGTGCAACAGTAAATATTCGGTAAGACTTGATTCATATTTTTGAGATGATCCCTCAAGCTTCAGTTTGAAAAAAAGACACTTTATGAAATTTTTCTTATTGTTCTTTTTACTATGGCTAATGACTTGTCGGACTAGTCATAATAAATGGATAACTAGCTTTGTTACAGTCCTCTAAATTGCCAGCTGATATTTGGAGGTTCTAGAGTACATTTGTAAGGAGACTATATCAGTTGGAGATTACAGATAGAAATGCTCTGTAGTGTCTAGTTATTGCTGTGTATTAGGGCTTAGTAAAGTACGGGCATGCCAAGGTAGGACTTTTTTCTTTTCTTCCTTACATTCATACTGTTACACACACACAAATCTGTAATTTAACAGAATTTGCAAATAAAAAAACCCGAAACACAAAAACCACGAGGCTAATGCATGTATCAAGAATAAACCTGGAACTCACTAACAAAGTTCCAGATGGGGAAGGGGTTTTATCTCTTGGGATCTAACATTTAAGAATTAAAGTGAAAGTGCTTTGGGGAAAGAATTTTTCCTAGTGCTTTCTCTGGCTTTTTTGGCTGTAATTATTCTGTTAGTAAACCTCTGTGTATGCCAAAGTCACCCTCAAATTCAAATGCTTCTTGTATTATAATTTGCTTTATGTGATAGTACATTCTGTCAAAGAAAGTATGGATCATAAAAATTTTCCAAGAACAGATTTTCTTAAGCATAACGTGAGTTGATATCTTAATATGAATACATAGTTTTTTAACCAGGTGAATGCTTTGTGCATTCACCATGGTAGTGAATGAAAAATGCCACATAATAACTGCACTTCAGAAAATGAGCATCTTATGTCAGTTGTTCTGTGATTCTTTTACTTTAAAAATTCTTAAGTTTCTTAGTAACACCTGGGTATTTTCTCATGTGTTTTTTCAAGAACATTGGTTTTGTCTATTCATCTTTTCTCTTGTTCCATACTATCATAGTATTGGCTTTTCTGTATTTGTCCTTGAAGGGGCAATATGCAGTCTGTTTTCATTTTCCATATGAGAAGTTCATTGTTATGCCAAGTCTCTGTGTTCCTTATTAAGTCAAGAGTTCTGGTTATCACAGCACTGTTCCCATGGTCATTAACTGGTGCTGAGCAACCTCCTTTGGGATGGCAATTGAGTATGCGTGTGTCATGAGGGTTTACTAATGCTGAAAAAGTTTAATTAGGGCTTCCTGTTGCAGCTAAGGTTTGCTTTCCAACCTGTCATTTAAATAACAGTGGGTTTTTAGAATAGTTGAATGCATTTTTAGCTTTATTCACTAGCAGTGGAAAGGTTCTGTGACTTCCTTGGAGTATTCAGTTGAGGGTTGGTCCATCTGCAAACTGTGTGTGTGTATTTAAAATTCCTCCATGATTTCGTAGACTGCTCTTAGTTTTTTACTGCAGAAGGAACTACTTTTGCATGCAAGATAGTTAGGGACTGAAGAAAATTGTCTGCAAGACTTCATATATGTCCTGTATTGTCCAGAAGTTTTTGTTCAAAACAAGAATATGCTGTAGAATATAGCACTTGCCTGTTCAGCTCACACGGGATGAGCTTTATTTCTCTTCATTTTAACTGCCTGGATGTTACTCATCTTACCTAAGCTAGTCTTCTGTTACAGCAGTGGTTATCAATGTGCATGTCTGCAGATTCACCCTGGAGATGTAGACTACTTCAAAAGGTTTACACGTACACATAGCTATGCAGTATGTATCAGCTCATTTTTCTTAACCCCCTTTTGTCCAACCTTTACAGGAACACTCAGACATTCCAAGAGCCTGGGGACCATTAATTCCAAATGAATTTTTTATGGTTTACAAAAGATAGATATTTTTACAGAGCACATGACCCTTGGAAGGTCTTTCTTCACATGTAGTCCAGATGACCAGCTTGAGCTGGAGGTCTATCTTTGAAGTAGCAGCAGTTGGATGGGGTGGATGCTATCCCTAGTGACTGAACAACTGTGTGCTGCCTAGTTTTGTTTTTTCTTCTAAGCTAGATCAAGAATTTATAAATATTTACTTAAGCTGTGGCACTTGTTTTTTTTTGTTCATATTTGCTTCTTCCTTGAAACAAAAGTATGACTGCGTTGTGAATAGGTAGCTGACTAGCTGAATATCAGCATTTAGATACTGTTCTCCATAAATGCATTTTTCTGATTTCTCCCAAGCATTTAACGTCTGTATTTCAGTCATGCTTTCTGTGAAGTAAATGTTTTTTGTTCACTTTAACATCTTTTTGATTTATAATAAATATTTGTTACTTGTGCTTGAATGTGCATAAGGGAATGAGGCAAACAAAGTAAAATTAGTATTAATGTAATTTCCTAGTGAGCTTCCTCAGTGTGCTCTTTCCTCTGAGATGTGTGTTGATACACACTTCCTTTAGCAGCAGCTCATGTGGGATTATTCTTGGAAGCCACAGCAGCTGCGGAGGTCTCCTGGACAGAACATTCTGGGCTGCGTGGCTTGGCGGAAATGTTAGTGTTTCAGCCCTTGGGAGGTTACGTTGTCCTTCCTGTTGCCAGTAGTCAATCAAAGGTCCCATCATCCATACTTCCTTAAACATAACAGTTACTTCTTTTGAGCACTTTTTCAAAAGAGTTAGGAAAATACGGAGCCAAACTGTAGTCCCAAGCACTTGTGTTAGGATGTCAAAGTGCACATTGATCTAAAAAGATGGTCATTTATACAAATGTATATATGATATAAAAACATAGGCACTGCTGTTGGTGGTCCTGTGGTGTTTGTAAACAAGATTATCTGCACCTGCATAGCTGTTCTTTGCACCCCAGGAAAGGTGAGTCACAAAAGTCAGCCTGATGCATGTATTTCTTTCAAGTTGTGCACTGTGCTCAAGCTGACAAACAACAGATTTTAGAAGCTAAAATATTAAATGAGATACCATGAAACATAATTGCTTGTAACACCAATAATTTGTGCATCTTCCAGCTCTTCCTATGAAAGCAGTGGCACCATGACAACTGGCCAGAGGTATTTATTGAAGTGGAGTGTACCTTTGGGACAAGTGGAAGTCATAGAGTACGGCAGCAGTGAGAGCCAAGGAGAGAACTGCAGGTTTCCACCCCAGCACTCTGCTGAAAACATCATCATTAACTCTAAGCCAAGTAAGTGACAGGAGTTACTGACTTTTACAGACTACTTTGTTGAAACCCATATTTGAAATCCATTGAAATGGGCTACTGCAAACAAAGGAAAGTATTTTGTGCATGAAGATTTCTGTAATGTGAAGAGAATACAACCTCTTTGGAAACTGAGTGATAAAGTGATAGCCAGGTTCCTGCCTTGCAACATGAATTACTTGTGTTTGTCCTAGTTTAGAATTTTCTGCCTGAATGCATAAAGAGTTTTAAAGCATGAGGGTGTGTGGACATGAAAAAACGTTGTTTTGGTGTGGTGTGCCAATGCTCCTGTGGTAGCTGGTTCTCTATATGTGCTTTATGCCATAGTTAAAGCAAATAAGTTTCTCTCAATAAAAATGACCAACCACTCTGTTGCTGTGGAGTAAGAGTCTGAACACAAGTGGTTATTGCAGGGTAGAAGTTACTCCCTTATCTCAAGCCCATAGTATCTTGCCCTTTAAACTAGTGCTTCATAAAAAAACTTTAACGAATAATTTTGAAAAAGTACACTAATAGGTAATTTCCTCCTATCCTCTCTCCAAAAATGACCTCAAGCTCTTAAGTTTGCAAGTTCTTTCCATGCTTGTTAATCCCTCCTACAAGTCTGCCAACTGCCCTGAAGAGATGTATGAATTTTCAGAGTTTACTCAGTAGCTAGACTTTCATAAATGAGGAGTTTTTTTATATCCTGTGTTTTTCCTATATATTGTAATATGAAATGCATTTAATAAATCTCAATTGTGATCTGTATTAATGGACTATAATTTACATGTATTTCAGTGCTAGCTGTAGGCATTACTTCACACTACATTTATTTAATATTGCACCCTTGGCTTCATGAATTTTCCCAAATTTGTGCTGTAAGGAGGCATAAATGCTACACATCAGAGTGATCAGAGGTGCAGCTGCAATATTTAATACTGCCTGTATTCTCCACGGTGGTTATTGTCAGGTCTTCTTGCTCCTCCCTTTGTAAATAGGCACAGAAAATATTCTGGGTACTTATGCCTCAATTTCAAGAGTGACTTCATTCTTGTAGCTCCTTTTAAGCATTACTGAGCTGCTTAGACAATGACATTGAATCCTTTTCATTATAATTTACGAGCTGCTGTATGCATAACCCTTGTGAGGAAGGTATATAAAAAAGTGCATTACTTAGAGTTGGGGGTCCCTTTTGTAGGTGGGTGCGGTAGGAACACCTTGTGAAATGTTCCAACTATGACTTTGTTTCAGTAGCCTCACAGCTGATTAGACCAAATCCTTGTGTAGCAGCAAGATCAGATGGGGAAGAGAAACGTGATGGGAGAAACAAAAATTCTCGACTAAGCAGTCCTGTAGAACCTACTTGAACCCCTCTTGGCTTTGAGGTTTCTCAGCCTCATCGTGTTTGGTGACAGTATCACACAACAAAAAAGAAATGACTGTGTAAACATTTGTTTTGTTGTCGACCTTCGGATTAAATGGTACTCAGTAGGTAAAAGATGAGCTGAACTAATTTTTCTTCTGGTAGGCTCTGTTGTATTAATTCACTCTTCTAATAAAAAGATTAGGATCAAAAGATAAGAAATAAAAAGGATGTGAAGGATGCTGGCTATACTGAAAAAATCCTCCCTCAGTTTTAATCAAACATTTCTGCCAAATGATCCAACTAAATTGAATATAACCAACCAAGAAAGAGGAAGAGCATAGCCTTGCTATTTGCACATACTGCTGTGTCTGCAGTAGTGGTACTCTGAATGCAGACTTGTTCAAACTGGCCTGTACAGGTAAGTTTCAATACACACTTAATTCTGTTAGTTATTCTGTAGAGTTGCCCCCTTAGTTCCGGTTTTGGCTACTAAAGAAGCTCAGATACAGAAGCTCTGCCTTCCTGCAGAGGGAAAGGACTGGTAAGGCTCTGTGCAATGGTTCATGGTTGAGTTTTTATTTGCACCCATGAAGTTGCTGCATTTTATAGTTGATGACAACACAATCTTTATTATTGTAGCAGTTCATCATTGTGAGACTGCTAGTTTTTTCTAGAAGTTGCAAGGCACTAACAGAGAAATATTGTCATTCTTTGCTTGAAACTTCATATCTTTGCAATCATCATAAAGTTATGTCTCCCCCTGTTTTCAAAGTATACCAAGGAAGTCCTCTCATGAAATCCCAGTGGCCTTTATAGTATATGGTTTTAATAACATCTAATGGTCAAGAACAATTTGGGATGCTGTGGGCAAAATCCTGAGACATATAAAACCATGTCTCAGACCTGATTTTCAGATTGTATTTCTAGTTTGTGGGTACTGGAGAGATACAGAATGATGGTGATTCTGTGTAAAAGCACTAAGTAATAGAAGAGTCACCTCTTCCATTTCTGGAGGACTGAGAGAAGTTGATTTCTGTCTGCCACATGCCAGGTTAAGTACTTGCCCCCTGTAAGTTTACTATTCTCACGTTACTGCTGTGATTAGCAAGGATTCTTGATGGATTCAGGCTGTGTTCTGGTGAGGATTACAGGTTATTAGTCACATTTCTCTTATCATGGCACTTTTTTCTCCACCAAAATCTTCTTTATGAGGAGGCAGTTCTCATAAGCATACCTTACTTTTTTTTTATTAGCTAAATGCAATTAGTGCTTTCTGTTTTCTATGATGTTGCAAGAAAGGATAGTATAGTTTAAAGATGCAAACTTTACCTTTGGTGCTACAAAGAAGTAAATAGCTGAATATGAATTAATCTTGTACAGGCTGTACTATGCAACTGCTGAAAGGTTGAAAGGTTTTGTGAGTACATATAAATTAAAGGCATGCTTTAGTACTGTGGAAAGCAAGGGCTGCGTGAACTTGATTTTCACATGGCAAAATCAGCAATGTGCAGTTTTCTACCCCATTGAGCTTTGCATAGCAGTCTTTTGTCTCTGAATTCTAGAGGAGAACACATTTAGGGGCTGTTATTTTCGCGTCTTTGTTTTAAATACTTTGTATTTTGGCAGGAGAAACTGTGTGGCCGGAGGGGGTGTGGGGGAAAGCAGGAAAACTTTCTTAGAGTGTATTCTACTATGCTGCCCCATCCTTGATGCGCTCTTACCTTCTTCCTGTTGTTCTCCCCTAGTACCAACAGTAGACTGAATTCTTTTAGTTGTGAACGTGGAGGATTGAAGTCTCAGCTGTTTGGCAGAGTGCTGTATCTGTACAGTTCTGATATTGTTTCCTAGTGGAGTGCGATTATAACTCATGTTTGCTTCCTGCAATAATATTAAAACCAGAAAACATTTCATGTTTTCAGTCTTCAGGAAAATACAACGTATTTATCAGATCACATTTCTCTCAACAAATTAGTCAAAGTCCTTGACTAACTCATGTTTTGGAGTTAGTCTTGCTTGAAAGTCTGTAAATATGAGTTTCCGCTATCCCAACCGGACAGTTCCTATGGAAATAGTTATCTTAATTATGTGTGCCAAAAGCTTAATGTTTTCATTTCCTTTCCAAATGTAGAACCATCTGCAGAAAGATGCAAGATAGACATTTTTCACTAGTAAATCCATGTACTGTTTCTGGTAGGCTATTGGTGTTCTCTTCTTCCCAATTAGTCCATCTACAGAAGCACAGACACATTCATAAGTATGGAAAAGTGGAATAAACAGAGGAATATTTTCAGTGTAAACAGGAAGTTGTGTATTGTTGGTTTTTATTTACTTGTGTTGGTAGAAAGTTCACCTTTCTCGACTGGCTGGCAAAGCTTTGCCTGATGCCCTTCAGGATGCGGTTGGCCTTCCTGGCTGTCGGGGCACTACTGACTTATATTCAACTTGCCATTGACCAGGACTCCCAGACCTCTTTCCTCTCCATTGTCTCCTTCCCCAGCCTGTACGTACATCTGGGGTTGCCCCATCCCAGGTGCAGAATCCGGCACTTGCCCTTGTTAAACTTCCCACTGTTGGCAGTTGCCCAGTCCTCTGATTTCTCGAGGTCTCCCTGCAGGGCCTTTCTGTGTTCGAGGGAGTCAACAGCTGCTCTCAGTTTAGTATCATTGGTAAACTTACTTAGTATACCTTGGAGTCATCTGTGAAGACACTGAAGAGAACTGGCTGTAAGACAGAGCCCTGCAGAACCCCATTAGTGACTGGATGCCAGTCTGATGTTACCCCATTCACTATGACCCTTTGTGCTTGACCCATAAGTCAGTTGCTCACTCACCACATGATGTGTTTACCCAGCTGTGTGCTGAACATTTTGATAAGAAGGATAATGTAAGAGACAGTATCAAAAGCTTTACTGAAATCCAAAAAGTTTACATCAGCTGGCTTTCCTGGATCAACCTGATCCCTTGTCATAAAAGGAAATTAGGTTTGTTAAGCAGGACTTTTCCCTTATAAAGCTGTTCTGGCTGGGACCAATGATTGTGTTGTCTTTCATGTGTTTTTCACTAGCTCCCAGAATAACCTTCATAATTTTACCAGGCACCGAAGTGAGACTGACAGGCCTGTAGTTAGCATGGTCATCGTTCTTGCCTTTGTTGAAAACTGGGACAATGTTTTTACCAGTTGACTGGGAGCTCTTCAGATTCACAGTTGAATTGAATATATGAAAAGAGAGCATCAAGAAAGTTACATGCTACCTGTACTCTTCTGATAAAAAAAGAGGATGGGTGAAAACACAATGGATACAACTTGTTTTTTAATATGTCATATTGATATAACATATTTTAAATAAAGCTTCCAAAAATATAAAAAATATAGTCAAAGGCAAATTTGTAACTTCTTCCCAAAATGTTCAGTATTTCCCCTTAGAAGAACCAGAGGTCAACCTTCCCTTGCAAGTCATCCATGTGTACATAAAATCACTGCAAATACATGTATTTCTCTGCCCTTTAATTGGGAATGTAGGAGCAAAAGTCAAATATACTGGCCAGAGTTTCAGTTTCTCAGACTCCTGGCACATGTTAGGAGTTGGCAGCACTTGATGCAAACTGTTGGTGGGTTGTGAAATGTAGTTTGCGCCAAGACAAATGCCAGTTTGGTGCTGCAGTGACAGCGACTACCCCCAGTTGCCTGTTCTCAGGTTCCCAAGAATGAAAAGGGTGAGCTGTAGAAGTTTTACCCAGCACTTTTATTTAAGACCAGACTATAGAGACTTTGTAGAATCAAGGAGAGAGAGCTAAGCATCCTGGCATTTCTGGGCGAGAAATCAGTGCCTGTCAGCAGTGTTCTGATGCTGATCATGTTGATGAGGAAGACACAGACAACACAGACTATTACTTAAGCAAAGAAACATTTAATTTGAGCCATATGTCTTAAGACTGAAAGAGAAAATGAGCCAGACCCATCTGTACTATATATCTATGCAGTGATGAGTGCAGAAGATAAAAGTAGAGTGACAAAAAAGGTTAGCATGCTTATGGCTGCATTTTAGTGTTCTTTTTTTCTTTCACAGGTTTACAGTTTGTAACTGAGATTGAGCCTGAGCACTGCTAAACCATAACTCCTCCCCTTTCCGGCTCAGACTTCCAGGGATACATCTGTACTCTGTTTCCACTCTGTTGTGGTTTTGATCTCTGTGAGGTTTGTTTATTGTCAAATATAGTAGTGACATGATACTGGAGTGCAGAAATGATTCCTTTCTTCTGCGTTTCCTTCTGCTTGATGCAGTCACTTTGTGTAGGCCTCTGAGTGTTGCCAGGGAAACAGAGAGGGATGTTTGATGGGCTGCAGTGCGCATTTGTGTTTCTGTCAATGTCTTGCTCAGTTAAAGAGCAGCTCTTTTCAAAACAGAGATAGAGCTGCTGTGATAGCCATTGCTGGTTTTTTGGTGGTTTGTCTAATGAGAAATACAGAATTGGGGAAGGAAAAAAAGAAGTCAGCTTTATCATTACTCTAAGGCTCAATAATGGTAGTCCAATGTCCAGAATAAGCAAATGGCATATCAACTCTAGCACTGGTGATAAGATTTTAGAAAGAATGATGTGGCATGAATTGCTTAATTGAACTAGTTTTCATCTCTGTTACACATAGAAGATTAATAACGTGAATCTTTATTTTAAAGCTATTGAAAATGATACGGTACAGTAAAGAAGATATAACATGTTCATAAATGTAAACTGTCATTGATATATGCAAACAAAAGACTGGATATTTTAAGTAAATCTAGTGCCAACAACTTGTTCATCTGAGCAAACTCGGTGACATGAAATAGTTCATTTGTTAAGCGGATATAAGTTTCTAGCTGGTGGATTAGGCAAGGAATAAATTAGGTGTTACATGTTTGTCTCACTCTCTTAGGATGAGATTCTTCTCTTTGCCTTTCATATTTGTTATAGTGGTTATAGGACTTGTCCACCTCCGACAAACCTTGTTGTGTGTTGCCAGGGTTCTCATCCACATCATGATGCAGAGTAGTAAAATTAATAGAAACTTAGCTATAAGCAATAAGTATGAAAGAGGGAGGTGAGCTCCTCAAAGTATAATTTCCACAAATTGTTATAGTCTGGTAGGAGCTCCAGTGTAAACCTCTGGCAGTTTACAATTGCCTCCAAGCCTGTTTTGACATCCCTGCAGTACTCTCATTGTTTGAGTGTCTTCACAGATGTACTTTCATTGTCTGTTTATGTCAGTGTGGTGGGTTGACCTTGGCTGGACACCAAGTGCCCACCCAGCTGCTCTGTCACTCCCCTTCCCAGCCAGACAGAGGAGAGAGTAAGGTGGAAAAGCAACTCGTGGGTTGGGATAAGGCAGTTTATTTAAAACAAAAGTAAAGTGGAAGCTTGTGCGTGCAAAAAGCAAACCAAAGTGGAAGATAACATGGTTTATTCTCTACTTCCCATGAGCAGTGATGGTTGGCCACTCCTTAGAAGCAAGGCTTCAGCATGCGTGACGGTTCCTCAGTAGGCAGCCATTGGAGACAACGAATGCCCCGCTTCCTGCTCCTTGCCTTAGCTTTTATATCTGAGCTGACATCATATGGTATGGAATATCCCCTTGGTGAGTTTGGGTCAGCTGCCCTACTTGTGCTCCCTCCCAGAATCTTGCCCTCGATGGAGGAAGGAATGTTACAGCACTGATGCTGTGCTCAGCAGCAGCCAAAGTACCCGTGTGATATCAACACCTTTCTAGCTGCCAATGCAAAGCACAGCACTGTGAGGGCTACTATGGGGAAATGAACTCCAGCTCAGCCAGACCCAATACAGTCAGTGTTTACCTTCTTGCACCCAGTTACTTTCTTGCCTTTTGTGCCCATGCAGGTGCATCGAAGAGGTCCTGTATGATCCTTACCCCTTCTTACGAGGGCAGGGGCTTCCAGGTCCGTGCTGCCCTCAGCCTTGCCCTTCAGACCTTGTGGGAAAAAGGGACATGGTACTTCTTTTCTTTCACTCTAAAGTCTTTGATTCCAGCATTTTTCTTCTTTGTGGGAACAGAGCCAGAAACTGCAGTCAGTGCATTGTCCAGGAAGTCACTTGACCATTGTCCAGGCTAGTGTGATGTTGAGGAGTTGGGCTATGGGGTACACTCTTGTCAGAGTATCAGGGCTCCAGTGTTTCTCCCTCACGTTCCCTTCTGCTTTAATCTCTGACACCGTACAGCTGCTTCTGTCTGCAGGAAAAATATTTATGGCCTTTTATCTCTGAAATTCCCTGTGTGGTCAGGATTAGCTGGAGTTTAATGTAATCCTGAAGCCATGCTCTCAAAGTATGAACTACTTCTCATGATCTCCGAGGCTTTGTGTTTCCTTGGTGGTTTTGGATAATTTTATTCACCAGTACCTTACTCAGTATTTGCAATTGCAAGGTGTTGATTTTATGTCCCCATTGCTCAAGCTGTGTGAATAAGCAGTTTTGTGATTGCACAGTAGTTTTTGTGCAGCCTGTTTCTTTCTTGTAGAGATCTGGTGCAATGAGCAAGACAGGTCTCAGCATTCATATAATTACCAGTTGAGAGCAAGGTATTAACAGCTGACAGGGGGGTGAAGCATGTTAAAAATACTTCTGTCAGAGTTGAAACTTGTAAGGTTTGTTTCCCAGCTCTGCTCTATGTGTACTGGGTGGCATGTAGTGTTTGGTTCTTTGTCTGTGATTAGGAGTCATGCATGGCAGTGAGAATAAATACATTAAAGAGTTTCAGAGGCTCAGATTAGCAGTTTCAATAATTAAGCTCATAAGATTATGCTTAGGTGCTTACATGATTAAAGTATGATTAGACTACTGAATAATGTCATTTCATGTTTTTGATAGGACTCTTCGTGTTGGTTGATGATGATGATGATGAGTCCTGTATTGTTAGTTAGGCTTATTTACCCCATGTCTGAATTGAATAGTTTGCATTCTAGTAATCTCAGGGGGTGTACTGCTTATCACTTAATAGTATGTATCTGCTTGTGCTGCTTCTTTCTGCACTAGGTTACTAAGCCCAAGTTACGCTTACACTGTAAAGCCGTGTGCAAGTAGCTTTTCTTTGATGGCTGCCAACTAAACTCTTGTTTTCTGAGATCATTCCTGACTTCCCATTTGCTTAAATTTCCAAACCCTGGAGACTGATACCACTGTAAATACTTGTGTAGTCTGAACCTGAGAGTGTGATGTAATCTCACAAGACCTACAGTCGAGTTATGGTGGCTCAGATTTTTTAGGTGCATACAACTGTGAAGATGGTGAGATGGATTTAGTGTGTAAGAGCAAACTGGGGGAAGGCAGAAGGTCTTTTCTGCTATGAACTTTAAATTGACCCATGGACTTGTCTAGGTCATAAACCAGGATTTTGGAGTCACAAGACTACCTTTTTTTTTAGTTACTATTTTATGAAATTCCAACTGGCTGTTAAAATACTCTCATAAAGGAGAAACAAGAGAGCCGAATCCACCCACATCCTTCTCTGATGTGTCTGTGGAAACAGGAGCAGCATGAGTGATCAAGTGAAAAAACACAAATAGAAGGAGTGTGCGTGAGGGGGGTCTGTTAGGGACTTTGCTCACAAAACACAATGTGCAGGAAGTTTGTAATTGAATATCATCTGCTTTGTCACTAGCTTTAACACTCCTAACAGAATTTCTAGGGACAAAGGATCAGAGGTATGGATGTGCCTCCTGTGTGTATATAACTGGTACTTGGATTTGTCAAGTTCTGTGCAAGAGAAAGTTGTAGTGCAGGAGACCCTCATCACCAGCCTTTCAGCAAAAGCTAAGTGTTCTGGGACAAGAGAGTTTGCAAAGCTCAAGGGAATAATACTTAACAAATACTTGGCATCAGTATCAACTGCTAAATGAATTACACTGTTCCTGCTGTTCCCAATATTCAGAATCTTTTTGCCAACTCTATTGCTGAAATAGCTTGATATGATAATGCCACATAAAGATCTCCTTTTCTATTTGCACTGAGAAAAGTATTTCCACTACACCTGCCAAAGGAGAGTGTTTTTCCTCTATTTGACAAGTTCTCTCCCCAGAGCTGCTGTAAGGTATTCATCCTGTGTGTTTTGCATACCATTTTATCTGTAGGAGCAGGATCCAGTACCAAGTATAGGAGAAGAATTCCTCAATTGAAGTAATTGAATCTTGGGCCTTCTTAATGGCTTCTGGTTTTCCTTTACATTAATTATCAAGGTCTTCAGTGAACAGGAAACTATTTTGCTTCAGGTATAACATTGTCTCTCACAGTCTCCATTCTTGGCCTTCCTAAAGGTGGGCATCATTAACTAAGCAGTGGGATGCTATCTGCCTATCATGATGAAAAAAAAATCAGTGAAACTTTTCTAGGACGATCAAAGTCACATTTAGCAACTGCACAGTTCTGACTGCAGTAAAGTAGTTTTAAATGTATTACTGCTGTGTCATCATAGTTTAACCTAAATAGGTTAACATCTTGTGAAATCTGTCCAGTTTATTATGAACTGATGAAGAATTCATCTAGTATCATGATGCTTTCGTTTCCAGAACACAGTACAAACTTCTCAGGTTTAAATGTAGATTTAAATGTTGCAGAAGAGGCCTGTGTGTTTTTATTTGTTCCAAGTGTGTAATTCTATACAAGTACCAGTTTGTTACGCCTTCTACAGTCATAGCAGGTTTTAAAGTTACCTCCCACATATGTAACTTCTTCCCCAATCCCAGGTGATTTTTATGCTCAAGATAAGGATTGAATCTTTTCCAAATCTCTTCCTTTCATAACACTTGATGTTTCAGTATGCTGCCTGGATGCACACAGATGGCTCAGTGGGAGGAAGCAATACAAATGTTCTCAGCCTCGAAGCCAGATTGCAAATGGCAAGTCAAATTTGGGATCTACCAGCCTTACAGAGTGGTCTTCAAATCTGGCATGTTCTTCAAGTGTATCATTAGTTTTGTGTTACCCCTCAGTAATGTTGGAACTATAGTCAGGAAAAGAGCTTTTCTCTGTTTTGATTGTGGTTTTTGCATGGGAGCTTCCATTTGTGAGCTTCCATTTCATTTAACACCTAGTCTGACTTTGGGGCTCTGTGTCCCTCAGAAGCAAAGTTAAAAAGGACCTTGAATTTTCATGACGTATAAGTTCTAACTTCATGTTGATATGGTTTTTCTCAAAGCAATTTATATTGATGTATTATGGGTTTGAACCATGTCGGGAAATGGTTGTTACTATGATTACACTCAAGGTAGATGTTGTCAATACTAGTTACTTTGCAGTAAAAGAGATACCCAGCAGTGCATCTATTAATAGTTTTTGGTTTCAACATGATAGACAATACAGAAATGTTTGCAAAAGTAGTTGAAATATTGAGAGTATACTGACTGAAGCTTTTAATTTATTTGTATGACATTTGGATTTATATTACTTGGCAAAAATCCTCGTAATTGGGAATAAACTGGAGTTTAGTATGGGAAGGGACCACCTGAGCCCTCATGTTTGCTTACCCAGGAGTAGATGTTTAAATTATAGGTGACTGCATCTACTCTGAGCATTGCAACCCTTTCTTCTTCTTGTTTAGTAGCATAAATATGTGCTAAAATAGTAATTCACAAATGAGAATCAGAACACACAGCAAGAGGTAGTAGAATACGTCTACTGGTAATAAATCAGCATGGTAAATAAATGTGCCGCTTAGAAGAATAGGGCGTGATCAGTTCAGGATTATAATGTCCAATATGCTTGAGGTGCCTGTGAAAATTTAGAGGAACTGGATGGACAAGAATCCCAAGGGAGCAGCTTCTGTGCCAATGCCTATTAAAGCAGCTGCTGCTGTGCTGGCTGTGCAGGGAGAGGGCTGTGGCTGCTGGGTGTGCTCCCTAGCAATGCAGCCTTCTGCCGGAGGTGGGAATCCTCCCCCTCTGCCCACACGCAGGCACTAGCACACGAACACTTCTCTTGCATGTGTATATTTATGCACAACCTTCCAAATTCTACTTTTGCCTGAGCCAAGTTAAACTGATTTTAACCACACCCAGGGAGTTTCCTGAAGGCCTTGAAAATGCCTGGATGTAAATATGGTAAAATTGCTTCTATTTCAATTACAAAAATTACTTCAAACCAGGAAAACCTGATTAATTTAAAGCTGTGGTGCTGAGAGTAACACTGGCAAACGTGCAAGGTAAAATAAATGTTTAGTATTATATTCAAATGTATCTCAGCTAAGATTGATTTTACAAAAAGCAGAATCTTCCCACCCCAATTTTACATAGCACCAAAAATTGATTTAAACTTTAACCTCCTTTCTTCCCTCTAAAGCAAGTGGCAGTTTTTTTCTTTTTTAGCCTTGGGTATATTTCATTTAAATGCTGAGCAAGGAATTAGGTGTTTTGCATGAATTACTGGTTGTTGGCAGTAAACTTGCCTGTTGCAGGGAGGCATGAATTCCTCTGGTAAAATCTTAGCAACAAAGGAGTTGATGAAACAAATTCTTGCCAAATTACACGTGGCCAAGATTTCACCCTTCATCTGTGGGTGGAATGCAAAAAACGCTGCCTTCAAAGCCACATAGGTGGTTATTGGTTACAGCATGCTGCCTTCTCTCCTGCCCAGGCAATCTGTCCTCTGTAACATGTAGAATGCATGGGAAGAACATTCTCTAAACTCATGAAGGTTTTTTTTCACACTGGAAAAATAAATTGGTTTGGAGCTTGATAATTAGCAAGAGTAGCTTAGAAATGAGAAGGAAATGGCTTTATCATTTGTGAAACATTTCACAGTAAAAAAGAAACCAACCATGTATCTGCTTTGGAGTGAAGCCAAGAGTTTATCCATAGAGCGCTCTCTGTGGATAAAAGAAAGAGTGAAAACCTACCCCAAAATAGCCAAGCAAGAACGGTCAGGGAACATGTGTGGGCTCTAACAGCCAGTCTTTGGCTGTGAGCTGAGAAACACATCTGATGAACAGAGTAGTGTGCTCCCCCACCGCCTCCACACTAGAAAAACCCTCTGTCAGATGATTTTCAGCCAGATCAACTGGTAGGCAACGTTTTGTTAACCATTGAGAAACTAATTTTATTTTAAATACATTATAAGACTTACAGGACCCAGCACAGAAATGAAGTTGCTATAACTTGTTACTCATAACACAATCCAAGTGGTCAGTTCTCAGAGAACTCTCTTCTGATGAGTCCACCATTGTTGATGTCTGAAGGCCACTTACTTTTCTGTGTTTCAGTTTGTGCCCTCTAAGGACCTCCATGAAGGACTGATATTAGTTGTGACTATTGATCTAGTCCTTGATTGACTATTAAATTAGCTGTTTGTCTTTTCTAGAACATCAGAGGATGGAAGCAGGCTCTCATTAATTATTTATTGTTTTGCTTTTTGGCTTCCTTTCCTGAGCTAAGAATGTGGTCTTTAATAAATAAGCTTTAAATTACTTTCATTTGTTTTTTCTGTGTGACAGACTTTCAGATGCCAGGTTAGTTTATTTGCTTTGACGTTCTTATTGCATCCTTTTTATCTTGATTTTTTAATAGCTTATAAAATATGGATGATGCAGAAAAAATAGACTCAGGTGACAATTGCTGAATGAAATTCAAGATTTATGCCTTATTCCCAAGGCTGGAACAAGGATATTGGTAAGACTATTTGAAGTTCCAGGAAGAGGGTTATAGAGGACAGCTCTTTTCAGAAACACTAGATGTATATACTGCACAGGGCAGTTCATCTTTGTAAGCAGTTAAAGCCGGCTTCATGACCTCAGTTGAAGACTATGGCATAAAGTCCTCCAACATCTAAGAGTTGCCGGAGTGCTGTGTGTTATATGTTGCACTAATGTCTATTCTCCAGACAATAATAAACAAAATATCTGGTAACTGTCTTTATCAAGTATCAAAGAGTAACCCTGGCTTTTAAAACTTAGGAGTAATGTAGTTCACTTGAGTGAAAATATCTGTCCTATACAAGTGAAGCCTCACAAACTTTCAGCTTTTCACAGCCTGACAGTTGTAAATTTTCTCTTGGTTCAAACCCACAAGGCGAAATTTCAGAAATATTTGTACTACGTTTTTTTCAGTGCAGCTGTTTTTGTTTGGTAGTGGAGTTTATAAATTACAGGTAAGTGACTGGACTTCTGCCAAAAACTTAATAAACTGACATTTATTTCTAATTGGTATAAAATTTGTTTTGCAGAAGTTATCTTTTTGTTACAGAAATTTGGAGCAAGAATGATTTCACTTGTGTTCTTTACAGTGCCAGACACATTATGATGGCTTTTGTCTAGGTTTCACCAGAGTTCTGTTAACACTGACCTGCTCCTTTCTTTGCAAGTAGCCCCATCAAAATCAACAATTCGGTGTATCTAGGAACTAGCAATTCTGGTGCATAACAGTTATTGTAGACATTACTAAGAAAAAATTAAGCTAGCAGAAGAGGGATACAAGGAGAGAAGTGTTTACATCTTTCAGTTGCTGATATTTTAAGTGTTTGGATTGAAGAAAGTGAAAATGCAACTTAATGAAAATAGGGAGTCTGCAGTTCCAGAAAAGTGTTTGTACTCTACTGAGCATAATATCAAAATTCTTCCTCTTAGGTCTACTTTGCAGTAATTTCTTTTCATTGTGTACAATAAATGTAATTATCCTTTCTTATGGACTGATTTGGTTTTAAGGGTAAGAAAGGCTAGACTGTTCTTTTAATTAACATTCAGAACAGGCAAGGAAGGGTGGATGAGAGTTGCATCTTATGATCTGAATGGGTAAACAATAGTAAGTGCAGTCATTCCCCTGTTCGGTGCTGAAGTGCAATGCACAGAAATCCTTTCATTGATTCAATTTACCAGAAGATTTAAACGCAAGATAGTAATTTGAAATTTTATGGGAATGTATAATATCTCAGGTTTATGTTGTATTTTCCTGCAGTGAACTGGAGAATTCAGAAATAAAGTAGCCATTGATATTTTCTTTGAGCCTGGAAATTTTATGCTTTTCAAGATTAAAGGCAGACTCCCAGCTTAATATAGTGAATTGCGTTAAAGCAAAATATCCAGTCACGGCCTCTGCCAGTATGATGTCTCCAAATACAAAATAGTTATTTTGATACCTGGTTGAAAATATACTAAAGATTTAAGTAGAATTGTTTCATACGTGTTTATTTTTCATGTTTATTCTGACTTACGCTGTTTTGACAGCTTTGTACTTGGTTTGGTGCGTTTTGGTTTGTACACTGGTCCCTGTAGCAGACTGAGGGAAGGGAGGTGCCAGTGGTGTGTGGGTTGGCAGCCAGGCCAGGTGGCATAGCTCGTGTCTGTGCTCCTGATCTGTGTGCATAGCCAGCTCTGTGTTTAGATTGTGTTCTTGCCAACGTACAGTTGGAATCCTTCTGCACCAGGGGCATTTTCTGCCCACAGACTAGCTTCCAAAGCTGTGGTAAGGATGAAGGATCCATAGTTTGGATACTACACTGCATGAGCTAAATAATCTGCAGAAGTTTCCTGTAAAGATAATTTAGCCCTTTTCCTGTCATTCAGCCAAAGGGAAACTCTGTATGGGACAGGGTGGGGTTTTTTAATGGGAGAGTGAAAGTTGTTTCCATAAGAATTACACAGCCATTCCACTCTAATATCATGTCTGGGAGTCAGAGTATATTATCAAGGTTGTGCAACCTTTGTGCATTTAGATTGACACCTTATCCTACTAATCAATGTATTTTTCTGAGTCAGTGTTACCTTATGAACCTATGTTCTTATTGATGGTTAGAGCAAAATATTTCTGCTGCTGATCTCAGTGCAGATCCTTTTTTGAGTTAACTGTAATCATAATAAAATTTCAAGTGGTTCAGTGAAATTGCAGGCTTGTGTTAGAGTTAGGATATGGATATATCATTCAGAACTGTCTCACAATCGATTAAGCAAATTTTGAGCTTTAAACCACCATAGGTTTGTGTTGTCATGTAACCAAAAACAACATCCAGGAAAGATGTTTAAATTAGCGTGTTACAGCAAGTCTGTTGTTTGCTGCTAAGCAAAACTTCCATGTCAGTGAGAAATTTTGGGGCCAGTGAAGCTTTGATATTTGTTATAGATCTAATGTGTGGTATTAAAACTGCACAAAATGCTCTCTGTCATACCAGATGAACAAGCCTGAATCTTAATTGTAGCTAAAAAGGCAATGATAAGGTGAGCTAAAAGGAAATGCCAACGGTAAGGCCTGTATGTGCAAAGCTAATATGTGACGCTAACTACTGCCTATAATTTCCTGGGATGCATTTCACAATTATCTGTCTGCAGGAATAACAGAAGTAGCTGGAGCAGCAAAGTGAAATAATGATGATATACCTACAAATAAACCACTCTGATTTTCAGACTTGATATATGTCACTATTATCTTTGTCATGCTTTCCTCCTTCAACTGAGAATTGCATCTTTTTATTATGTATAACCTTATGTTTTTATTCATTTTAGACAAGCTCTATATGGGACCAGGGCAACTGTACCATGATCTGCAGAACCTTTTACATGACTTGAATGTACTTGGTCAAATTAGTCAATTAATAAGCAGCCTTAAAGGAAACTATCAGGTAATAAACAAAGCTGGACTTATTTTTTCAAGTCTGTTCCTGTTGTAAAGTAGCATAATTGTCTATCCCTAGGGTCTGTGCGAGACATTCTTTAGTTCTCTCTGCAAAGAGTGGAATAATTTTTACCTCTGGTAATGCATTTACTGTTAACTGTTCAGTATTATAAATAGATTACAGCTGTCCTTCTAATCTTGTTTTTCTTTATTGTTTTTAAGTGTAGGTGGATACTACAAGTGTTTACATTTGTTCAGTAGCTGATAAGCTTATATGGAAACAGAATTACATTTTTATGTTAAGAAATTGTATTCTAGCTGTTAGTCAAGGTAGTAGGAGCATGGTTGGTTGGAGGAAGCTCTTGATGCCCGTCCAAGCTTATAATCCTGGCTGTCGGGGGGAAACTGCTTAAAACTCAGTGTAAATCACAAAAAGGATTTTTAGGGGAATTTTGAAAGTATTTTGCTTTGGGTTTGTTCACAACCCTTTGATTTAGCTTGTATTCTGGCAAACAAATATAGTACTTAACACCAAATTTCAGAATGAGTTGTCCACAGTCTTGAGACTTACAAAAATTGCTTTTTGTCTGTTTTGTATATTTTATGTATACTTACAAGTGATTTTTAACTCCTACCTGCTACCACAGGTTGTAATTATTCATATACATGTTGTGTGTATATGAATATACAAAAGCTGGGGTTTTCTTGGAATATCTTGGCTTCAGAGTCAAGGCATGAAATGAAACAGCATTTTGTGAAAATATGTACAGTAAAGGAAGTTTATGGAAACAATGTTTTTGGACAAAGCTCCACAAGTATTTGAAGGTGAATTTTGTCTCTATAATTGGGAATATGTATAGCACAGGTACCATAAGACATTCACTCATTAACAACCTTTGTTTTAACAAACCTTTCTGCCTGTACTGCCAGTCAGAGCCAACTACATTTTGAAAACTTAAAATTAAGTCAGTGTTTTCAGGTAGAGGTGTGTAAGATAATTACAAGGATAATTTGAGGAATGAGGTCAGCTTTTGTATTTTTGAAAAACATTTAAATTTTCCTACAATTCTGCCTTTGGAGCATGTGTGTACTTTCGTGTACTTGTTAGTCTTGATGCTTAAAGTGTCACTCAGGTGTGCTTTTACCCTCTGTGACAGAACACTCAGCTTGCAGTAGGTCATTGTTTAAGCAGCTTAAACAGATATTTAGACCACGCAGACAGCTTTCATGATGACTCTATAAACATTTTGGCTCGAAGATGTGAACAAAAACAGTCAGTATGATTTGTAGATGTTTTTATGAAATTTTCTTTGAAAGCAGAATTTGTGGATTCTGGAATAAAGTAAAAGGCTTATGCGTACACCTGCTGCAAATTTACATTTTTTAACCTGGTGAATACTTGGCAATGTCCTTTGTGAATCATCAAACTGAGCAATGTGAGATTAAGTCATCAGATAAAATATGTTAGCAAAAGTTTTACAGATATTTTTGAAATGTGTTTACAAATATGCCTAAATTATCCATGATTAGAATGTGGTCTCATTGAAGCCCAGGTGCAAGGAATTTTGATTTTGCAGAGATCACCTTAGCTAGTCTGTTGGAAATAGACAAGTAGGCTGGTGTTGAATCTTAGCTTTTTTAATTTTTCAGAACTTAAACCAATCTGTAGCCCATGACTGGACCTCAGGTTTACAAAAACTGATTTTGAAAAAAGAAGATGAAATCAGAGCAGCAGATCGCTGTAGAATTCAGCTGCAACTCCCAGGAAAACAGGACAAGTCAGTAGAAATCTTGATTATGAAACTTTCTAAATGGGCTTATTTATTAGGCATAGATGTACTAGGGAGGATTTGGGAATCCATAACTCTTCCCTCTCTTTTGTCTCTGTGGTTAGCCCCTGACTTTTGCTCTTATGCCATAATGTTGGGAGCTTGAATGTTCCAGAGCAGTTTTTCTCCTGTTCCTCAACCCAGCATTCCAGACGCAAGAAGAAAAAGAGTAACTGTGGCAGTGACAGCTAATAGAGTAATAGAGAGCAGCCACTTTTGTGTCCTTTGCCAGGGAGGGTGTTCCTCTCCTACCGTTTCATGTAAAGAGTAGGAAAATGGATGTATATGCCTATGTGTTTATATCTGAACTGTGTCTTTGTCTAAGTATTAGAAAATAATGAAATTTCATCATGCTCAGCATTCCTAGACTTGGCTGTATCTCATACTAAATGCATTTGTAGTGGCTTTTTTTTTTTTCTTTTATTGCAGGTCTGGGAGGCCAACTTTCTTTACAGCTGTGTTCAATACATTTACCCCTGCCATCAAGCAGTCTTGGATCAACAACTTACAAATGGCTAAACTGGCCCTTGGTAATTCTTAGTTACTCAAATTTCCTATCAAGTTAAAATAGCTCTCAATGTACAGTCTAATTTCTTTATTTTTATTTTTGAGAGATTATTTATTTTTGGTGAAAATTTGTCTGGAGATATTTTAAAATGCAGTACGGTAAACAGTAGTGATTGTATATCACTATAAAATAATATTATAGATAAGATGGGGCATTCATTATGAAGCAATATATTTTAATGAAGTCTGGTGATCATTACTAATTGTTACATCTAAATCAACAAGAATGAGATACACTACAGGACAGACAGGTGAGGAAGTTATTTGATTATAAACATAAGTTATTTGATTATAAACATATTTCTTTGGATCTTATGAATGTTTTATACTTTGAACTTCAGGTTCAAATTTCTCAGTTTTAGCTCAGAATTATTCTAACTAGGAATTGTCAGTTAAGGCTGTTGGGTTCATTTGTTTAGCTTTCTAAGTGCATTATAAACTTATGGGTGTAGTTTTATTAATGCAAAATTTCTATAGCTGGATATGTAAAACTCCACTTTTTGTGAGGGAATTGGTTTTTTGTTCAGGTTTTGTTGTTGTTGTTTTTTGGTTTGGGTTTTGTTTTTTTTTTTAATATAACATTGTAGTTTTCACACCAACAGACCTGATCTTAGTGGGAGCAGTAAAAAATGTGCTGTCCTGTGATGTTACTAATCTCCTGTGTTTGCACAGGGGTATAGGTTTTCAAAGATACCTGGCATTTTGAATGTCTAAGTTCAGAAACATTAACTTGTTACAAAGCAAGTTTCACCAGCATATTGTTAAAATAGAGTGCTTTTATGGTGTCTCATTGAAGGCAGGCAAAATAACAAAAAAGAAGAGAGAACAGATGTCTCCATCATTCCAGGAGAAGGATCCTTACAATTATGATAAATAGTAGACAGGAGTTACAGAATATTCTGAGTTGGAAGGGAGCCACAAGGATGATCAAGTCCAACTCTTAAGTGAATGGCCCATACAGAGATCAAATCCACAACCTGGGTGTTCTTAGCACCATGCTAGTTGGTAGTGTTACTTACACAGGCAGAGAAATGATGTTTGCCCAACAGATTTCCTAGAGGCTGAGGAGAAGTTTGACTTGTGTTTTCCTGTTTCAATAACCAATGACAAGGTCATTAAGAAACCACCCTTAACATTTTGGGTTTTTTTTTTCATAATCAGTATGTATGTAATCTACTCAGTGGAATTTTTGGTCATAGTTTTATGTTGTCATTTAAGCATATATAGCGTAAGAACAGCCTAACAACAGTATTGACTAGTCCTAAGAGAATTCTTTTCTGTTCCTGTGGAGAGTTGTAAATGATTATTCAGTGAAAGTATTGTGGGATGTCTGTTGTTTGTTCTTCCCATTGCAGTGGAAGATAACCTGTTAGGTTGGTTCTGCATAGAAGATGATGGGAATCAAATAAAAAAAGAGAAACATCCTCTCCTTGTTAGACATATGCCAGTGATGATGGCCAAGCAACAGGAGTTTAAGGTGAACAGTATTTTTATATGAGATTACGATTGCTTTTTTTGTGATATAACTGCTAAAGAACACCATATTGTAGATACAGCTACTAGTTCTCTTGAGTTACTACCTTGCTGTAAGACCAGTAGCAGTGAAAGGTCCAAGAGGGTCAGAGGAGTGCAAAATACTGCAATCTTTGAGGCACTGAGGAACGTTGTGTTTACTTTTATATAGTGTGGCATTGACTTTCAGATGTAAACTCATCACTCAGTGTAAACAGAACTGCTGAGAATTTTTAATTTGTCTTGAGTTTTCCAAGTGTGTGTTAGGGGCTTGGAAGTAACCTAAAGTTTACAAAGTGCAGGAATCTGATCTCCATGATAGCTGTTCTTTACTGGTGTAATTGCCCTCCTCAAATTTCTGATTTTCATTAGTGCACAGAGAACAATAGTTTTAAAATAGTTTTTAAAATTATTTTTCATGGGATCATATAAGAAGTGTAGCTCTGTGCTGAACAATGATACAGAAATTGTCGTAATAGTTGACCTACTAAAGTAACACATCAGTTTGAAGTCATACTGACCACTGGCTTTAATGAGGAAAATAAGAACAGCCTGTCCAGACCAAGAGATGGAAGGGAAGAGACCTGGATACTGGGTTTTTTCCTGTTTATCAATACGATTTCTTGTTGACCATCAGTCAGTTAGGCTTGTGCAAAAATCCTAATAGAAATAAAATTGTGTAGGTATGGCCAGAATCCCAATATTAAATTAACATCATTGCATGGACACTGCTTAAAGAAGTAAGTCTGCAGGCCCTCCTTGTAGGTCAGCCTACCCAGGAGGGAAGTGCAGCTGGCAGCTTCACTCCGACTGTGAGTATACAGGCCTGGATGTTGGGGGAGAATAACTGCTAGTTAGAAATGCAGTTGAAATCTGTAATAGTGTTAAGCCATTCCTATGATACTGGTTTTCAGAGCAGAGCTGTGGTTTAGACTACTGCAATTCTCTAATTTCCCACACAACCATAGTCATTCTTGTCTTATTAAACAGTTAGCTTTTTCTATACTGAATACTTTATAAAGTCACCACTGGTGAAACAGTCAGCTAATTTTTTTGCAGAAACCTAAAATACATGTGTTTCCTTAAAGCTTAAGCGTTTGTAAGTCCTGAAGATCCATGCCAGAAGCCATGAAGGCCCGTGCTCAACTTCTGTAATAAAGTTAGAACAGGATCTTTGTTTTGAAAGGAAGGAGGAGTCTGTTGTTGGGTGATGGTCTCTGCCTTGGTACCTCAGGAGAGTACAGTGTGTGACAGCGTTTGCCTGAGCTCTGAGTCAACTTTGCTGGTTTGCACCTCCTAAAGATAACGTGGGTGTGAGCCCAGCTGGTCATGTCTGGTTCTTCCAAGTCCTCGAGGTTACTAGAAAATGTGATTTAAGTATTACTGGTGGTTTGTTTGGGTGTCAGGCCAGGTCTTGGGCTGCGAAGAGACCCTTTGCTTGGCTAATCCTCCTTGATAGCTCTCTATGCTGCTCAGGCTGTAAGGAGACTGTAAGAACTTCTCCCATCAGAGCAAGTTTACACCCCAGGCTTCTGTTAAGATCAAGAGCTAAACTACCAGGGTTTAAGTATGAAAAAATATCATCAGTTTTGACTAAGATGCAAAGGGACAGAGATGTAACAAGCAGCCTGAGAAATACACAGCATGCAGGCTATCTTGTTTTTCACTAGTGATGTATTTCATTGTCACAGCTATTGTAAATCACCACTATGAGTAGATAGCTTCAGCATGTATTAAATGAGACATGCCAAGACTGATAGCTCTATTTTTTTTCTTTTTTCTCATCTATTGATTTCAGTCTTTTATCTGAATAGTGAATTGCATTGGTGAAAAAAACCCTATTGTTTTTACTAAGGATAATCACCTTTTACACAGGCTAATCACCTGAAGCTTGCTGACTAAAGGGAGATTTGTGAAATTCTTTACACTTTGGAAAATTAAGTAAACTTAGAATTTACAACTCTTAACTTTTGCCTGCTTCTTTCTTTCTTTCGTTCTTTTTTTTTTTAATCATTCACTGTTGAGAGGTGATGTTGCAGGTTATGGTGAAGTTGTCTTAAGTTCATGTCTTAAGTTCATACTAACCAAGTTGTTTCTAGTACTGCAATATAATCACAACAACGATGTCTGAGGTGAGAACATTAGTGGGAATTATGAAGAACCTTGTGTAAAAATGTTGTATCACACCTCATTAGAAACCTTTTGACTATATACACAGTCACAAATTTCTTTTATATATTTTGAATTGTTTCACTAAGCTTTAGGGAACTCTGCCATGGATATTAGGGAAATTAGAAATCCATGACTGGTCATAAAAATGTCTTCTTCAGATCCTTGATGCTTGAATAATCTTCAGAGTTGAAATGGATTTAAATATAGATCTTGAGTCTGGTGTTGCTTTCAGGTTTTTCTTAAATGGTCTGCATGATAAAATCACGAGTATGGTTATTAATTTACTGACAGTAACGTGATGACATGAGGTTGGGATGGAGTAGGGGTATTATGGAAGATAGCATTAGCATTCAAAACGAGTAAAGCACCTGGAGAAATAATTTGAGAGGAAAAAAAAGTAAAAGGAATGACAGTCAGCAGGACAGACACATGGTATACTCAGGGAGAAATTAAGAGCTTCACAAGTACAGATTGAAGACGTGGTTGAGTGGAAGGGTCTATTAAAGTCATTTTAATTGACCAGCAAGCTAAGGATTGGTTAGTTATGTAATACTAACCGTATAGTTAGTACAAAGAGCAATCAATCAGTGAGATGTGTAGAAGCAGGTTTCAGAAGAGGTAGCCATGGTGTAGTGCTGCTCACAGCTCTGCTAGAACGGCATGGTCAGATGAGAAAGTTCTGTGCTCTCAGATATACGAGGCTGATACATCTACTGGAGAGATGCCAGTTCGAGAAGTGATGATAATTATTTTAAAAACAAGAATTTAAAAAATCAATTATTTGTTAAAAACTAATTAATTGATTAAGTGATAATGTTAATTTAGCCTAATGAAGAAGAGTCTCAGACAAGGTCATGACATATATAAGCCTTATGTGTAAAAGGACACTGCAGAAAAAGAAGTACCTGGTGGCTGAGATGAGAGGTAACAGGCTAATGATTACAACAAGGATGGCATTAGGTTGGGTATTTGGAAAAACTTAATAAAAATCATGAAGCATTTGAGCAGATCAGCTGGAGAGTTTGTAGTCTTTGGCTTCGAATATCTGTAAGAGTAGATAAAGAATATGTCGGGAACAAAACTGATGCAACTGACCCTGCGCATGGGAAGCTCGATGGAGTAAAGTGACTTCTTGCCTTTTGGGATTTTTTGATATTTTTAAACATTTTAGTTAAATGCAACCTAAAATAGACAGAAACAGGCATATCTTTCTAATGTGGTAACAACTCTCTTTTCCTCTCTTTGAAGGTTGAATGTGCAGCTTATAATCCGGAGCCATACCTCTCTGGAGAAACAGAGTCAGATTCCTGTGCTGTGGAACATGGTTTTCTTTGGGTAAGCCTAATCTTTAAATTGAAGAATTGTCTCCTGTTTTTCTCCATTGCTTTTTGTGACTCTCGGCAACATAGAGATCTGAAAAAAAAACTAGGTTGTTTTTTTCTATTTTGTTTGTTTGTTTAAAGATAGACTTCTATAAAGGATAGCTAGTAATTTGTCTATTTGATCTTGCTGTTCTTTGTAGGCAGTCAGTTACGTGCGTGTGATTTGTTAGTGCAGCACAGACCAAATTCCAGACGGCTGAGCACATTCAGAAGGGAGTTATGTGCTAATTTATAATGAGGGCTGCTAAAACCCATGTGAGCTCACGCTGTCCTACTGTCTGTTTTCATATTTTAAGAATGTTTTAGCCATCAATAATCTGTTTAAATATGTACATAGGAAAAAAATTACTCTGGCAGATTGTTGTGACCCCAAATATGCCGATATTCCAGCAGACAAAGTGAGGTATCCAATATGGGTTTGGGTTTTTTTAAAAAAAGCAGGCTAATGATTTCAAGAACTTTTCTTGTTACTATAGTACTGAAATTTTAGGGTAGTTCTTGTGAATTAAAAGTAAAAGTTAGAAATAGCTTTTGTCGGTGGTCATTTTCAAGGTGACCTGTATAATTTCTTTGTCTTTGCTATTTGTAAATATATGCCAATTAAAACTTTCTACTTTCACAAAATATCCTTTCTTTCTCTTTCATGTGTTTTTTCATTTTATACAAACATAAAGGGTTACTACATAGAAACATTTACTTCTGTTTGGGTAGCGTTTCTGTATTTTGTTTTGTTTTTTTTACTTCTCTCTGATCTCTAAAATACACAGATTTGTGCACATATTAATGAGACTTAGTTCTGGATCAGATTGAAATTTAGGATCCTGTATCAGCAAGTCTACAAAAGAGATTATATTATATAATCCCTCTTTCTGTTGGCACAGAGCATTTCTTTGCAGACCTGTTACGATGCAAAGGACAGGTGCCAGGTGCATTACCTGTTTTAAGAGAACCTGAAATAACTTCGAACACCTGTTATTAAAATAATATATTACACAGATACTTATTGTAATTGCATTACATAAAGTATATACTTTTGAGTCAGACATCAGAATAGGCCATAATCTTGTTCCTACTTTCAAAAAATAGAGAACTGGTTTTGTGAACGTACAAGGCAATTTTGTGTACATAATGTTTTGACATCTCCTGTATTTGTGTTGAATTATTTTCTTACGTCTTAATGCATGAAAAGTCATATTCACACATATAACTGGAGATGCACTCTTCAGTTAACATTCCAGTCATTCCCGCTTGTAAATGCTGATCTTCCTGGAGACAGCTATCAGTCTTGGTATATTTTTTTTAATTTTCCTTTTTCCAATTCAGATTGGCAGTTGTACTAATCAGATGGGCCAGATTGCAATAGTCTCATTTCAAAGCTCCAGCCCCAAGGTTATTGAGTGCTTCAATGTGGAATCACGGATTCTCTGCATGGTCTACATACCAGAGGAGGAGAAGCTGAAAGAGCAAAACAAAGCTTTAGACTCTGAAAATGTTCTTGCAAAAACTTCTAATGTGCCTACTATTTGCCTTGGCATGGAAGAAGGAAGGTGATTCTTGTTTTTGGTGCAATGTGTATGATTTATTCATTAGGTTTACTATTCTATAGCAAAATTGCATGATACACTTCACAGACATAGTGAATATTCTGAGTTGGAAGGGACCCGTGAGGATCATCAAGTCTAACTCTTATGTGGATGGCCAGTGTGGGGATTGAACCCAGAAACTTGGTGTTATTAACACCGTGCTCTAACCAACTGAGCTAATCTCAGGGTCAATTCCAAGAAAATATTTACTTTTTTAAGAAGCCCAGTGACCTCAATGTATCCTTTCCACTTAAATCAAGGAAAAAAATATACTCTACATTAGTTTAAAATATATCATGTAGTATTTGAAATTAAAGCAATGCATCTCTCTGATGAAAGAGGATTAATTCATTGTGCATCATATCTGAAAAACATAATTATTACTTTTGTAATGTTACATCATAATTTTCAGGTATTGGAAAACTTTCAGAATGGCAAAGAGGAATCCATTAACCTTCTACGCTGTGATATTATGCAGGATTTGCCATGTGAATAGACAATATTACTGTTTAGTATTGACATGAATTATTTTACTCTATTTGAACTGACGGCCTACTGACTCATCACTTAATTTATATTGAAGAACAAGGCTACATTTTCTAAACTTTTAGATCTGGTTATAGCTAGCAAGGGCATAAGTGCGTAACTACATGTTATTTTGGAAGATGTTTCTAACCAGTCTAAGAGAAGAAGAACAAAATTCTCTGAGGAGAGTGCCATGTTTGCAGAAATTAGAGCAATTAATTCCAGATTTAACTATATTCCTAACATACCCGTGGTAATAATCAGTAGGAGCGGTGTAAATTTTAAGGATAATTGACATCTGGTAGTGAGTTTTTTCTTGTCCCTAGTTCTTCAGGTAGTACCTTTTTTTTTTTTTTTTTAAATTAATAAAAGTTTTGGATAGACTCATAATGAGGAATTTGAGCAGAATTTCTATTATGTCTCTTCGTTGAATAAATGTTTCTTCAGACAAGATAATATGAAAGTGTTGTCATACATCAATGTTAAGTAATTGCAAATTGTCAGCGTAGACATTCTGGAGTGTCAAGAATAAAGGAGAAAATCTTTTCCCCCCAATATTTTATTCTAAACCTCTCATTTGCATATTCTAATAAGAACTACATAAAGCATAATTTCACAGCTCTGTTTTTTCTTGCTTCTTTTTATAGCATTTCTATTTACAAAAGTTGCCAAGGCTCAAAGAAAATTCGACTTCAGCACTTCTTCACTCCTGAAAAATCAACTGTTATGAGCTTAACATATAGGTCTCAATACTTATTTGCTGGCTTGGTAAATGGAAACATCTCAATCTACACAAAAGCAGAAGGTAATGTAGTGATATGATTTGATGGCATCCTGAGGAACTCACATGTCAGTGTATTTTGGCAGAAGTAGTTTTCCACTATTATATTTTCCGAAAATTCTTTGTAAAACTGCTGAACTAAGGTTACTGGACTTTCCGGTACATCTGAAGAGACTTGTTTTCTCTTTTTGAAGGATGGTAGAAACTTTGATATTGTTCCCACTTTCACCATACGTGCATGTGAAAACTAATTTTTTCACCTTAGCTTAAACCCTGAGGTCGTCAATGTTGCAAGAGTCCGGAAGTTTATGCACTAACAAGCAGTATACAGTACTTTACACAGCACAATGCTAATTCCACTCAACTACCCAGTATTGGTGTTTATGAAAGACAAAAATTCCCTATTGGTAGAGATTTCTGTATATCTCCTTTAAAAGGACAACGCCATTTTTTCTGTACAGATAGGATAAGTCCTTCATATATGTACAGTTCATGTATTTCACAGTAGGACTTCTTTTTCTATTAGCATCACAGTTGGTTGTTTTGTATCTAGCTGAATAATTGGCTAAAATAATTTGAACAAAGGAGAATCCCAGGTAATTCTTCTAAACCAGAACAGTCTTCTCCAGAAGTGGTTCAGGTGCTTATCTGTATACTCCAGTATATCTCAGTAACTTTCCTGCAGTGCTGCATACACATCTAGTTAATTCAGTGCAAAGACAGCAAGGTTTGAAACCTGAATTTTTAAGTGAGATGTTAGCAGAGACTCCTAACCTTGCAAAGTGCAGAGCCAGCAGAGATGTGGTCTGCCTTATTTGTGTGAGCTGCATAATGGTGGTTGTCACGCTTCTCTGATGAGGTGGGTGCTGTAAACAGTTCAGCTGCATTTGTGTGGTGCTGTACCTTGGCTACTAAATCCTACCAGTCTCTAACTGAGGAACCAAGCTCAGGATCTGGAATCTTGGAACAAATTACATGTCCACTGTTAGATCATATAAAGACTTTCCTTGGGAAAGGTACTAGATGCATTTTTTTCCTAAGCAACAAAGAATTGGGAAAAAAAGTGTTGTTGGGAAAGAGACTTGTTGTCATCTTCAATCCAGTAGTTTTCCTGTTGTGCTTTTGTCTCTGATTGGAAGCTAGACATTAGATTTCAGTTCCCTTTAAAAAAAATTCTCTTTTACCACTGCATAGCAATTTCTTCTTTGTTTTGGAGGCACAGGAGTGAGGTCTTGATCCTAGTCCAATAACATTTTTGGTGTTTCTGTATATACCTGGGAGAGGTATTAAAGTGAATCTGTCGTCTTCTCTGAAAGGGATTGATGTGTTTAAGCTGTTTTAAGACTGTAATTGCTGTCACTCAACTTCTTCCAGAAAAGACAGTTGACATCCTTGGCAGTGTAGCTAAGAAAGGAGGCATGAGTTGCACATCTACTACAGAAAATGTCAAGGATGGGGCAGAGCTGTTAACCAGACTGAATCGCGTTACGAGCTGGAGGTTCTTGCGCTGACCAGGATCGCAGCATTCCCTGTTTATTTTATGTCTTTTGAAGACACAGGTTTTGTGCAGCTAAATATTAACAGGGCCTGGCAGAGTCTAGGTCAGGATCATTGAAGCTTTGGAATGGGAAATAATCATATTTTTCTGACTCATCTTGTGGTCCCTTTTCTTATATCTTGGTCAGTGTGTGTTATTTCAGTTCTCCATACCCCATGGAAGTTGTGGGATTCAGCTGCTACCACGTTAGCATCCATCTTCCTTATAGTTGGCTGCTGTGGTCATGTGAGGCAGTCAGCCCTGGAGGGGTGTTTTTATGAGCGCTGACCTATTTTACCAAACAAAGGAATCCAAGCAGTGAAATGGGAGGGAGGGGGAATGCAGCCTCTGAGGAGCTTTGTGCAATTCATCACGGTCGCCTTCTGTTCTGCAGAGGAGGTTACTTTCCAGCCATGCACTTCAACTTGGGTTTTGGTCTGTCAGCATTAAGGAGATTAACAAAAGATTTAAAGCAAATGTGAAATATATCAGTGCATTAAAATACATCTTGATTTGAAGCCTGAGGACAAATGCTATGAGATGCACAGATAAAGTGGTTGTGCAGCTTGTTGTGTAATTCCATGAATGAAAAAAGATAATCTTTCTTCTAGGATAAAAATCTGCCTCACAGTTTCTAATAGAGTTGTGATCCTTTTCTTTTCCTCCCTGGGCAGAAAGTGTGGTGGATCAGTTCAGTCACTGAAGCCTGATGCCTTACTGTAGGTAGTGAAAGACCCATGACTTCTGTCATTTGGTTTTCAGTACCCAAACAGCTCTAATTTCTCCGGTTGTTTTCAGGTGGCTCAATGCATGTAAATATCCAGCTTGTTTACAAACAGCAAGTGCTCTCTTCTGACTTCCTTCACTAGAGAGCCTTGTCAGATAACAGAATCCAGAATGTTTTCTGGCTGCAGAAAATCTTGTCTTGAAGTAATATAAAAGGGACACTGAGAACAGTAAACTGAGGAACAAGTGCACTATTAACTGAGAGTTGGAGGTGCACAGTGAGATTTCTTCCTTTCTGGAGTGTGGTCATGTTTTGCTGAGACACCTCTGTATATGTGTATTTTCACCTATGAGGTAAAAAGTACTTAAGCCTCACTGTATTTTAACATAAATTAAAAGCAAAGTCAATGAGGCGCTGGTATCATAAAATCTACTCAGCTCTTAAATATGAGCTAACATGGTGATCTGTGAAAATGTCACAGAAAGGTAGGATATAGCTAATATGTTAATTCTAAAAAAATCATCAATTATCATCAATAATCCTTAATTTCATGTGGCTGAGAAGACTGCCTTGGGGAACTGTGAAATAGCTAATGTATTAAATGCTGTTGTATATAGGAATGGGAGTGATGCAGATTGCAAAATTTCTGACACCTCGTCTGCTGGAAATTTATTTTACAAGTCAATGAACTTTTGCATAGTTATCAGTCTGAAAAATTCTGCATTTAGTTTTTGCCTCAGGCTGAATTATTAGGAATATTTCCAGGCAAAGCACTTCTAGAAGAGGTTAAGGGAAAAGTACATTGTATTGCCTTTGTTTAAAAAAAACAAACAAAACCCCTTTGTGATGATTGCAGACAGCCCAACAGATGTGTTTTCTGAGTGATGTAATAGCAAAAAAGGTCAGTGCATGTTTGACTTCCATTCACAAAAGTATCTTAGGAAAGGGAAATCACAATCTTTATGGAATATAGGTGTATTGTTCCTGATATACTGTACTTGGTTCCAGCTACTTCCTTTCTTCTAAACGTTGATATACATTTCCTTTCTGTAAAGTCCTGTAAAGAGTATGGAGAGAAACAGGAAAAAGAAAATAAAAACTCAGAATGATTGTGGCAGAAAATAGAAGAATTAATATATTAGTAGTTTCAGAAAGTGTTTGGTTAGGATGAGAGAGCAGATGCATAAAACAGATGTGCTGCTTTGATTGCAGTGGCACATGATTGGTATGTGTAGCCTCTCACTGGTGTGTCCAGCACAGACAGCAAGTCCTTGCATGCTCACTCCCAGAATTAAATTCACAACATTAGGCATGTTTGGTGATCCACTTCTCTTCAGGTGCCATCTGAACATCAGGGAATACAGGTGGAGTCTCTGTCCTTGGAGATACTCAAAGCCGTCTGGAGATGGTTCTGGGCAGCCAGCATGAGGTGACTCTGCTTGAGCAGGGAAGTTAGAACAAATAACCTCCAGAGGTCCCTTCTAACTTCAGCCATTCTGTGACACTGAGTAGAAAGATGTCCAAAGAAACCTTTAAGAAATTGAAACTAGGCATTTCTTAACGTCGTCCTACTTCCAGGTGCTGCTGAGCTAGAGAAGTGCCACTTGTGTTTCACAGAGGAGAGCTTGCAGCTATGGTGAGTTTCTCAAGATGAGGATGAATCATGCTGCTTTGTTTTTAAAGGAGGCTAGAAGAAAAAGGATATAGAATTTCACATATAGTATCCTCATGGGTAAGACACTAGGTTCTCAGTGGAAGAGACCTCTATTTTATCAAATGATTCTTTAAATGATAAGCTTTTGCGCTGTTTCCTCTCATTCAGTCTTTAATTCTTCTTTTTCCAAGAGCGTAGAGAAGGGATGCCAATGCTGCCATTGCCATGCCAAGTATCTCTCACCTGGGTATCTAGAGGTCTCTTCTGGAAGCCTGAAGATACTGATGAAAGTCATCTTTTGCCATAGGGAGAACTGAGTCCACACACCCATAAGAGAAAACTCTTGCATGTTTTATCAAAAGCTGTATTTTCTAATGGGTTTTTGTGGAGTCTGTTCCTGTGCTAGGTTCTGGCCCTGAGATTTATGAAAAAAAAAAAAAAAAAAGAAAGGCTGAGCTTTGAGGATTGCAATTGAATATGAAACAATCAACAGCTGAGGCAATTCTGGCCATGCACAGAACAGAAGTTTGTATTCTTCGAAGAGACTTCACCAGGAAAAACTTAGGGATCTCTGAAGATGACTTACCTGTCCAAAGAGGCCTCGTGATACTAATCAGTAAGCATTTTCAGAGGATTAATATCAAGGAAAAGGACCAAAACTGAAAGGAAATACAACAGTAAGGGGAAACAGTTACAACAGTGAAGGAGTAGCAAGTCAGTTTATTGGCAAGATTCCTTGATTCATTTGGTAAGACACTTTTGTCCTTTGTGGGAGGACAAAAATTGAGGAAAGGAGGAATATGTGGAATGTAAAGCACTGATGTCAGAGCTTGAGTGGATTGATGTACTTCTCCAGCTTGTCTGAAGAGTGCATTTCTGGCATGCGATTGCCACTTAAAGTAGATGTGGTGAGAGGTATTGCTGTGAAAAATAAGAAGTGGTATTAAGCTGGACTAGAGCAGTGATATTGAAATAAATACTGTTGTCTTGACTGCATTGTCACTGTTAGCAGTATCAGATAATACTCGTTACTAGGAGTACACTGACATTGCTGTCACTTGTATATGTCCTGCTGGGACCTCCAGCACCACCTCCTCTATAACTTTAGATAGAGCTCTGTCAGTTATTTAGAATGAACAATTTGATGTATATGTGGGAAAAATGATTATGCATGTATAGCATAGGACACTCCTACTTATATGTTATTTAGAAGAGCAGACCTGACTCTCTCATCTTATTTCCAACAGGTAAGGAATGTGCTAAACTTTTTACTTCTGTAGTTACCATTTTACTCCTCCACAGTGCTGGTTTATGTACCATGTGATGGAAAAAATGTTTGTGCTCCACTGCACTAATTAACCAAGAACTGTTCCCAGGGCTGTGTTGGCAGCTCTGTTGAAATCATCAATAGTGCTGTTAAGCAAGAGAGGAAGCTGTCAACAAAAAAGCACGTTTGGTTCAGCTCGACTGAAAGCGTGAAGGAAGGGAAAACTACTACAAACTTTGAAAAGACTTTCTGAGGAAATAAACTATATGTAATGTTAATAAGTTATCTCATATGAAGACTGGAGCTTGCCAACTAATTATAATTATTAAAAATACTAAATATTAAGAAATTATTTATAAATTAAATAATAAGAAAGTTGTAAATTACTGTAAAATAATATTACTTTCCTTCACTGGGTTTTATGGAAACAAACCACAGAAAGATAAAATAGCCAACATTCTGTCCTATAAAATGAACATCATTTTAAAACTTCCTATGTAATTAAATTTGAGTGAATAGAAAGATAACTAATTTTCAAAAATTCATAAAAATCACAAGACTTGTAACAAAATTAACAAGTGGAAATGTCCTTATACATTAAAATCTTAGAAATATTTTATGAGCATGAGATATCTTACTTTGACGTAGCTAAACAGCCTGATAAAAGCACTGCAAGGTATTGTTGAACACTGGGATATAAACTATGGCACGTAACTACTTGAGAAATATAACTTACAGAGAGTATTAAAAATAATGGCACAACACAGATTTATTAATATAAAAACTGTCTTCTATTTTTTTAAGTATTCATCCAATATGTAAATATCAGACATCTTATATACAACATAAATATACAACATCTGATTTCCAGAAGCCCCTAGATTGGTTTCCATATTTACCCCTGTTCTCAGATTTTGTAGATACCTCTCATTCCTGCAAATAACTGTACCTGCAGTTCATATAGATGCTTATATTCTATTAACAATAATGTTATTGAAACTAACAGAGGCTGTTGTGTCTTGGGTATCAAGCATTTGGTCTATTTTTATTAAGAGTCTACCCCTGCTTTGATAAGTCCAGTTTAAGATCCAAGTAAAATAAAACTTGCAAATCATACAGTAATCTTTGTGTTGTTATTACTTGTCTGGACTTTTCTCACAAAGCAGAAGGAAAATCACTCTCTCTTCTTCCACAGTTTCCTTCATGTTACCACAGGTGTCAGGCTTTGGTCTTGTATTTGCTCAGGGTGCGGGTATCTGATTTACACAGATGACTGGCCTCTAGTTATAGGATATTTGTACTGCATATCACATCTCATTTGGGTCCATATATTTACCTCCTAGGTAGAAGAAATATTTATTTCATTTTGTGTGGCTTTTCATCATTCTACAGACAATAGTGACCATAAAATCTTCCTGAAACTAAAATTATGCTTATTTAGAGAACAGAACCAAGGTATTGATTGACCAGAATTCTAACACAAGCCACACTTCTCTGAGCGCTCCTGCAGGTAACCTCCAGCCGGGTCTCCAGGAGCCACACTGTATACATCTCCACTGTTTGTTTTTCTTTTGTTCAATTCCTGCTTTTCAGAAAATAGTTTGCTGGGGTCCTTGCACTGGTGTTGTCCTATTGTATGCCTTGAGATATTGTCAGTAAAAGTTTTATCTCGACTACTCTTTCTTGCTTCTTTTCTCTTTTTTTAGCAAAAAAATAAATTTAGTCAGTAACTAACCAAGGATTTTACAGCATCAAACAAGGCTGTTTCTTATCTTTTTGAAAGTGCTGGGCCTAATTTTAAGTATGTGGATAGTTCCAGTTATTGGAACTACTTATATGTTTTGAATCTGCAGGTATTTACACAAATAGAATAGAAATAATGCTTCTTTTCACTTAGATTTTAGGAGCAATGAATGTTGGATCAGACAGATAAGATGAAACAGCCATCATCAAACATGAAGTTTGTGCAGGCAGGTGTTGAATAGGGTCTGCTGAGATCTGGAGAGAGAGGCAGGGGAGAGTATTATGTTTTCCTGAAAGTGTGATTTTGATAGTCTTAAAACAACTTGTGAACTAGACACAGACTTGCTAAGTAATTTTGCAGATGGATGATAAAATTCTTGGTCAGCAAAGTGACATCGTGATCCTTCTTTTAGCCAGTATCCTGTGGATAAAGCATTTACACAAGTGTGTTGGATTACCAGACTTAATCTCTTGCCTTGCTTGAGAGGATTTTTACCCATGCTTCCCACTCTCAACAGATTTCCCTGGCTGCCACAAAAAAGAGAAGAGAGATGCACAGTGCTTAATTTCTCCTCTTGGTGTCGTTCCAATTTGTATAATTATTTAATCATTCACTGAGGCAGGGAGCAGAACACAGCTGACCCATCCTTTAAATATTGCCTAATTACCAGACTACAGAGTCTCCCCCTACCCTTTTTTCCCCTCATCTGTCTCAGATGCTGTCTGATCTGGAAGTTCCATTAATTTTTTTCTGTACATTGTGTTGTTCAGTGTGAAAATATAACTACAAAAGAAAAGATAGCTTTTTGTTCTGCATATATGCCCAAATTCACAGCCTTCATCTTCTAGAAAGGACAGCAAGAATGTACTAGAATTATGCTAGGTTTATCCTAAAAAATGGTGCTATGCACAGGATGCTGTTGCAACTTCTGCAGTCCGCAACCCTTACACAATGAAAGTTGGGCCACACACGTGTGCAGTTGCACTCTCTGAAGGCTTTGCACTGCCTACAGTGGTTACAGCATTAATAGAGTATGGGCAGCCTCCACTTTAGAATTTAATTTGAGGATAATGTGGTTGCTAGCAAATTAAAACTTTTCAAGAAGTTTGTTTATTACTAATAGTTCATATGAGTCACAAAGAACACAGAATGACTTTGACATTGCTGGGAGAGTTTGGACGCTAATAACTGGAGGCACTCTTCTCAATGCAAACTGAAATAATGAAAATTGTTTTGACAGTCTAAAACTAAATGTCACTTTTACAAAGATGTTTTCAGAAGAGAGTCATATCCTGAGTATGACTCAGCAAAGGTTGTATCATACAGATGACAGAAGTATTGAGAAGTACTCCAGAAACAAGGCTTCTCATTGTTGTTGCTGTTGTTATTGGTGAAGAAGGAAATTTTGTACCCCCTTTACCTAAGAAAATAACAAAAGATACACTTGTTTTCAGGAGGGAAAAGAAAAAATTAAGTGCTTCTCTAAAGATGTGTTTACCTTGGTCTCATCAATCAAAATTGAAGTGGTTACTGAGTTGAAACCAGTGTGAACAGACAACTTTTCTGCAGCTTGTGCAGAAAGAAAGCTTTAAAGTGAGGAAATGGCCCTTTTTTATATATATTTTATCTTAGTGTAAAAACCCAGATATTTTAACAGATTTTTAAATTATTAATAAATCATAATGTATAGAAATGTGATCTTTAAGACTATGTTCCGTGAGCACTTAAAATATATAAACTAACATGAAAGCATTAAAATTATTATTGTCAATTTGAATGTATAAAAGATAGAGCTACAACTATTTCAAGAAGTATATGTTTCTGGCTTTTAAATTAGGGGATAAATAATCTCCTAATCCTTGTTTCAAAGAGATGGCAAGTGAGTAGTGACGCGGTTTTCTTACCAGAAGCTCTCTGAATAACTGATTGTGCCACATACACATGCAAAATGTAATTTGGATCTGATAAATGCAGTCCAAAGAAAATATTTCGGGTTTTATAGTTGGGGGAAAAGCAAGAAAAGTGGAGATATGGTGCAAGACTAGGTTTTAATTTCTTTTTTTTAAATTTCCTTCCTAAATAAAGTATCTAGTAGCAGGAAGGTCCATTCTATCAATATGCTCTTAGAGAGTCATCTGAACTCATTAGAGCCTACCATAAAAATCTGGATGGCAACTTTTCAAATGAAAGATGAATCTGTCCTAGTTGAAAATTGATTCATCTTGAAATAAGTTGGCTGTGAGCTCCTGAGTTGAAGACAATTATGTCAGCCATGGCTTTCTGACTGTATTTCTTCTGGAAAGGAAAGCAGTTGTATCAGAATAACAATTTGGGATTCCTGGATTATCATTTAATCTAGATAAAATTTATTCAGTTGACAGATATATGAGTGCTTGGTTTTGGGTTTTCCTTGTAATGTTGTGTTCTCCTTACAAACCTACCCTGGAAGCTAAAATTAATCATATGTAAATCACAGTGTTAGCTTGAAGTGACAACTCCCAGAAATTCAAACAGTAGGCTTTTCAGAACTGTTTTAAAGCAAAGATCACCATTTGGTTGTGTATAACCTTTCTTCTTATTTTTTATTGAAGATGGGACATGGAACACGGAACCTCAGAAGATAGTTAAATTGGGGGTTCTGCCTGTTAGAAGTCTGCTTGTGATGGAGGAGACCATTTGGGCTGCATGTGGTGGACAAATTTTTGTAATCAGCACTGTGACGCATTCCATAGAGGTAAACGCTTTTAAAAGCATTGCTCATGTACTATGCTACATTAAAATCTGTTTAGGAAGCTTCATGATTTAAGAAGTGTTTTATTAAATGTGGTTCTCTACCAATGTCTCATTACCCCTTGCTTCCATTTGTGCACTAGTTTCCATAAGGTGCTTTAATTCATAGAATATGTGGGGCAAGAGATTTTCTTAAAAACAAAATCTGAGGAAAGGCAGCAAAGAAGTGAGTGTCTGTAGGAATTTCTTTTTAATTACAGAAGAAAGTTTAATTAAGGGACTGCCTCTACATAGTTTGATGTTACTTTTACATTGTGATGATATCATAATACAATAATACAATACAATATAATAAAACTTTGAAAACATTCAGAATTTTGCTTCTTAGTGGCCTACAAAAATTTGATTTGCATAAGAGCACTTTCCAATGAATAGCCATACAAAAGCCATCTTTTCTGGGATGAGAGAAGAGTGTTAAGGATTCAAACTCAAATTTGTTACCACATTTGCCAAAAAGTGTTAAGTTGTGAAAGTGTTATGCTCTTATTTTTGTCAAAATTGCAGCTTCTTAGCGGTCCAAAGTTAGGAGTTGATAAAACATTAGGAATTCAACCTCTCCTTCAACTTACAATACAGTGTTACTGAATTGCATGATGTTTACAGCCATAAAGTTCTTTCAAACAGGAGTTGTGATGAGCTCACAGCCTCCTTCTTTGTGTGCTTTGTTCCTGCTTTTTTGTTTCATTGATGATCGTGTTTTCTCCCAACAATTGTCTATTTGGTACAATTGATTCTGTGAGTCACTGTCATGGGTTTGCAGGGAAATAGCTAACATCCTAATATCCTCTGGTTTTTTCTGTGGGTTTTTTTGTGATTTATTTCATCCAAGAAAATGCTTGGATCACATATTTTTCTACTTCGTTTTTCTTTAAGGCTTGTTTGGTTGATAGTTTGAATGGTATGATTAGGGAAAGATTTCTGAAGAGTGATTTGGAGAGGTGATTGGAATGGACTTTATTTAGCTTTACAGCCTCTGGGACACATGGTTACTGTTTGACAGACTTTGATGACAAATCTCTCTGATTCCCACCAGGAAATACACAGCAATGGTAAGAGATCACTGATGGATTGTTCCTGTGTGGGGCTGAATATTCACAGCCAGATCTTTGGTAAATGTTTGGCAGTCCTGTCCTAATTCTGTCACAAAGCTCTCCCTATATTAGACGGTATGGCTATTCTGGGCTGTTTTGGCAGAGGAGAACAAACCCAGAATTAAACAAGCTTTGAGGATTAAAAAATGTTTAAAGCTTCCTCTGTCTTAATGCAGTACAGCACCATGCATTGCAGTGTTGAAAACAGAAGCTCGGAGAGATAAAATTACAAATATTCTATCAATCTGTCTTAGACATGGCAGTTTCATTTTTCAGCTGTTACTACAGGTTTTCCTACAAAAGCATCACAGGAGATTTCTTTTCATTTCTGGAGTGCTTTGTAAACTAACCCATCCATTGTATTCAGAGCTCACATTATTACAGGTCTACTGATTCTTGTAATTGATATAAACACAATGAATGCTGCAACAAACAACATATAAGAAATGGTGCAACAGGAAATGGTGTGTATGGGTTGAGTAATGTTTTTTCAACACAAATAATTTTGTTCAAGAACATGATGGTTTTTTGTACGTGTGGCTGACGATCAGTCACACAATTACCCGTGCCATAGCATGTGATCTTCCTCATAGAACTGTGAGCAAATGATGATTTCTTGTTGACTCTTTATGGGTCTTAGGACATGCAGAAGTACTGATCTTGTTCTCTTCAACTCGCCACACTAAACAGCTCACTGTTTTCATTATTGCTGCCTGCTCAGTTGCCTGACTTGTTTCGATAACTTCCTGGGTTTATATTTCTAGAAGTGATCTGCTACAATGTGCTTGCCACGTTTATTGGTAATTTTGTTTCAATATTATATGATACAAGGCAATTTAAACTCTGTCTGTATTGAATATTTAATATTTAATAGCATTATAATAGTATATAGAATATTTATATAATATAATAATTATATGTATATTTATATTGCATATACATCTGAGCTTCCTCTTCCTTACTGTGAAGAGCAGAAGCTTTGCTCTATGAAGGGAAGCAGCAACAAAGAAATGTTTGTTCTCCCTCTGTGCTCTCTCTTGTTGAGAGTTAGTAGTGATGATTTGACTCAAGATCTTTTGAATAAACTTAATCTTTTCTCTATCAGCAGGAATCCAGGCCTCAACTGTTATTCTTCCCTCTTTACTGAACTTCTTTATATCTCCATTTACCTAATGTGGAGATGCTCCATAAATACTCCAATACAGATGCTTGTTAGTTTATTGCTTCCTGCTATCATGCATACATACTGTGTGCTCTGTGTCATGTACATTATCTATAAAGGCCCCTGACTAGTTTTTAAGGCTGTATTTGTGCAAGCCCATAATTGACACTGTTTTGTAAACTTTGTCCTTGTGAGGCACTCTTTACTTCATAGGTATCTTGTGTTTAACTGTGCACTTACTAAGTGCAAAGTACATTATCCTTGAAAACAATCTCATTCCATGCCTCCTTACTTATCTAAGATTTTTATATAAGATTTTTTTCTTTATTGAATGATTGTTAGTAAATGGGCAGGTTTGGCATCCTGTATATTGGGTTTGAATATTCTTCTCTTTTCCTGCCTTCCCCTCCCCACTGCCCCTACCCCTCTGATAGGGATAAGGCTCTCAATTCATTTGTTCTAATGATATGTTACTGTCTAATGATATGTTACTGTAATAGAATGTTTTAAGTATTGTATTTTATTGGCACAGTGCTCCAAACTGGCACAATGCCTCAAGATCCTTGGCAAGGCACATGTGAGAAATACATCAATTGCTATTCTATATTAATTAAATACTCTGATACTCTATCTATGAGGAAGAACTTTGTTACTTGGTTTTGACCCTAGATCTGGCAGTTGTATTGCTGTTGGGTATAGACCTACATCCTGTATTTTTCACTGTGCCTGTAACCCCTTGCACTCTGAAAAGGCAGTTTGTGTTTGTTTAAAAGCTTTAAAAAATGCCAGAGTATTTACTAGAATAAGGTCACCAATTGATGTCATTCCATCCTGGTCTGTTTTATCTTGTTTTTAAAACCTGGCTGACTATACAGGACTTACACTGAAATGCCAGCTGAATAAACCAAATTAAAATCCCTATACATGTATTTTGCCTGAGTACTATAACTTCTTTAAAGTAATGAAAGTCATTTGTTTTACACTGAAGACGATACCCATTATGAATTTCTCATGAAGCTTGTGAAGTTGTAGTTCAGCTCTTGGCACAGCTGTTTGGTGTAAGTGAGCACCCTTCAAAGAAATGCCCCAGCTATGCCCCACACTGCTGGAACACAGTGAGCTGCACTGAGCTGAGGCATCCACTATGTCTTCTGCAGCTCCTGTGTTGCTGCAGAGTTAGAACAAGAGAGCCTGAGGGGGAAAAAGCCAGGCCTTGAATAGAGAGGAATGTAGGTATGAAAACTGAGAGAAAAAAGAAAAATTAAGTTCAATTTTTTTTGATAACAAAGAGAATATGTCATCTTTGTTCCTTTGTATCTGTATTTCTTGTTATGAAAAGAAAAAAAAGAAGAAGAAAAAGACCAGCTATCAGTGTTTAGATAGACATGTTATTGAAACATATGTCAAAGCTATCCTTTATACAAAAATATATGCATAAGAAGGTACAGGTTTGGGATATGTTCCTTCTCTCTGTTTGAAGACCCTTTCAATGAGAAGAATAGTTCTTTTTACAGGTTTCTTGTGGTGTTTGCATTATTACAGTTTTACTTTAAATATGCCTTTGTTTCAGCAGACAGCTGCACGAATGGCAGCGCACTCTAAGTGGGAGTATAATGAATTGGCTGGTAAAATGGAATGTAACAAAAATGCATGAGTAAGTTGTTTTCAGTGGCACCAACAGAATTTTCAGTTGTGGTCAGACCACTCCAGAGAAAATTAATTTCTTACAATCCGCTTTATTTTTCTTCTAATTTCAAACAGTGCGAGTTGCTGGTCAGGTTCTCTTCAGCGGCCTTGGATCTGTCACTGAGAAGTTCTCAAAAACCAATCATTGTAGGGATCTATGAGTCTATAAAGAGGAGTTAATATTTTAAAATCCTATTTTCAGTGAAACATGCATGATATCAGGAAATCTAGTCATAAGAGCTGTTTCTGACTTTGAAAGGGTTTTTTTAATAAATTCTTCTGTTGAATAAATTCCATGATTTTAATAAATTAATAAATACCATTCATTTGGTAAAGAATGACTGGAGGTTACTTGAGGAAAACAGTGAATATAAATGTGTCTGCCAGAGTTGCTGACCTTGCATTCTGTAGTGTTGTTATTCAAAGAGTCAAAAGGTAATACAGTAACATTCAAAAATTGAGCCACTGCCTAGATGAAGAAAAACTTCTCTTTTCATTTACTAAAAACTGAACATTTGAAGAACAGTGTTAACAAATGAAAACACACAAAAGATCATTCCCATTATTTTTAAATTGCAAATTCCTCAGTGAAAATACTAATTTATGCAGCAATAAAGTATGAAAAGAAAATTAAGTGCTTACTAATAATAATTCCAAATTATGCTTTGTGAAAGCCCAAACTTTTATTCTTTTTCTCTGATCTTAGCCTGTTTGTTGAATTTGGATGGAAAATTTGAACTATGTATCTATAACCCTGCTATATTTAGATTTTGATGAGAAAATTACCAAAATGTAAGTCTTACTTGTAATGCCTGGAAAATTAGTGTACTTTACAAAGAGGAACAGACTACTTCTGCATTTTATCTGTAAAAATGATAAAGAGTATATAATATGTTAAGTGAATATTAGAGCAGTTACTTACTTCCATATTCCTCAGAGAGAGAGATTTTTATCCAAAGAACAGTTTGTCATTTATTTAGCCAAGTAAGTTTTATGTTTATCAGACTAGCTTTGTGATAATAGCTGGCACAACAATACAAGGCTGTGTTTAACTTCAGAGACAGTTTTACTTAGAAGATAAAACCGGGAGAAAAAAAAAATCCTTCCTTCTTGTTAATGATTAAAGAAGTTCACAAGTTATATCTTGCATGTTAACAGGGACATGTAGAGAGGTTTTGGCCTTCCGTAGCCACATAGAAGTTGTAACTGTGAAGGCTCTAGATCAAGGAAAAAGGTCTGTCTTCAAACTGTTGTGTTACTTACCTTTAGAAAGAGGATTTTGGCTTTTATAAGAAAAGGCATCAATATTTTGAAAGATGGGAAAACAAAATAGCTAATACTTGTGAAATTCAGAATCATCAAAAAACAAGCCACAATAATTAAGGTGTACATTGCTATGTATGGAGTTGAGCAAATAATTGTGTGTTTGTATTCTTAAATACGCTGCTTTCTAAAGATGACTTTTTATTTGATTCTATTATTTTTGTTCAGAAAAGACCCCTAACAGAACAGAAGGAAAGTATGTTTTGTTGTTGAAAGAGAAGTTCTGCTGTAGATAAAAGTACATCTGTGGTAGTTTTCTCAAAGGAGTATTGATAAAGAAATACAAAATCCTTTTAAGTCTCAGCTCTTTGGGCTTGCTAGCCCCTATCATACCATATTTCTAATAAATAGAAAATCTGAGTTACTCTGTCATTAGGTGGAATTTTGGCTCAAGAGCTGAGAATCCTTCCATACTAATGATGATGTATTTTCAAAAAAAAAATCTTCCAGGAAAATTAACGTCATATGCAGTTGTCAGAACATATCCTGAGCAAGTCAGAGGAAGCTAGCTTTGTCCTTGTCAGAGGATGAAGATACAGTGCCTATGCTGAAAAGCTGATTAGAAAGGTTGAATGATATCCTTGAGTTGCATCTCCCCCAGAGTACTTGTTTTTCTTGCAGAGCCATTTTGAAGCCCACCAAGAGGAAGGGATGGTAATTTCTCACATGGCTGTTGCTGGAGTGGGAGTCTGGATTGCCTTCACATCTGGATCTACGCTTCGCCTGTTCCACACTGAGACACTGAAACACCTCCAGGATGTTAACATTGCCACACCTGTTCACAACATGTTGCCAGGTAGTTGAATTGCATTGTATGATAACATTTTTATTTTGTCTTTATCACCATTGTTCTCCAGTGTTGTATGTAGATTAGGCCAGAATCAGGTTCATCTCAGACTTTGAGTCTCATAATGGTTTAGTGACTATTTGCTTTAGTAAGTCACAGTCCATCTCCTGCCCAGGCAAACAATGTGTGCACTGAGCTGGTTGAGTAACAGCTCTCCTCCTTACAGGTTATAAATGTAATTATATAGATAAGCAGTGAATTCTTCTGTTGAGTCATATTTTTTGTGTGACTATAAAGCAGTTGGACAATGTAATCTGCCATGAAAATGTGTTTACTTTGCAGAGATTAGCATTTGCTTCTGAGACTTAGTATCAAGTACATCATGGAGTCAATTTGCCTAGGGGTCAGACCAAAAAACCACTTGCTTAATTTTAGTTACCTCAGTAGTCCCAGTGAACTCAGCTGAACCACTCACAAGCCGCCATTTCAGAGTGTGTTCAGTGTTTTTCTGACTGGAGCTTTAATTTGTTTAATTAAATAATTAGTCTTATAAGTTAAGATGAAACCTGTGCTTGTTAGGATGGTTTTACATCTCTTTCACTGTTTGAAGACAGAAGCTGTTCAGTTACCCCCCCAAGTGTCACAGGCAGTCGCTGGCCTGTAACAGTTTAACAAGTGAGGGACAAGGACCTCAGCGTCAGCAAGTGTGTCAGGTGGGAGCTGTGGCAGTGCTGGGAGAAGAGATGGAGAGAAAAGTGGTCCTGGCAGAGCTGAGCAAGAGGTATCCGACAGGCAACCGTTCTTTCTGTCTTTCCCTGTTTGTAGACTGGAATAGACCAGCTTCTGCAGTTTTTATGGGCAATGTGTGTGCCAGCTTTATTGCTTAGTTTTTCTAGCAGAAGCCAGTTCTTTCCACACTGATATTATATTTATATTCTCACAGGAGTTAGGTATAAATCTTACATGAAAAATGTTTCACTTCTTCAGACTTTGTCTTCTTACCATGTTTTCTTTCAGATGACATTAGCTTTGCAATAAAGCTCTATTATAAATTGTGTCTATTTATATCATGTTCTAGACAGGGTGATTTTACATGTGGATCCAACACTGAACAGCAGCAAAAACCTGCCTCTAAATAGATCATTTGATTGAATTTATCACAGTTACACAAAGAAATCAAGATCAGTTGTAAAAAGATTAACTTTTAACATGTTCTGCTGTTTATAGTGGGAGAAAAAAGGGAAGCAGAACCTCTTATACATATTTTCTGCATTTAAAAATCTTCAAAAATTTAACTGTGTTCATTGCCATGGTAATAAAACTGCTGATGTAACATACCATTATTTTTGGAAAAGGGTTTTAGCTAATTATATCTCCTTGGTGTCATTCTTACCCATTTAGTTCCTTTTTTTTTTTTTTTTCCCAGTGTCTTCACAAAAAGCACACCAGTGAATGTAAATGTAAATTTATTTTGGGATTGGAATATTATTACGGCAAATGTTCCAAGGGAGAATCCATTCTAAAAATGAATTGAATTTCAATTATTTAGCAGTAGCTCTTAGGCCTGTTTATATGATCTCAAAAAGGCTGCAACAACAAAAGCTGAAAGACAGAGTAGTAGGAGGTTTACATAATAAAGCAGCAGTAAGGACCTTTTGGAACTAAAAGCAGCTGAAGAATAAATCAAGTTCTGTGTAGTATATACTGAGATTAAAAAGCAAAAAAACCCCAAAGTAAAACAGTGAAATACAACACAGTGAAATAGCTATGTCTTTACAATAGATGTATTTGCCTTCACTGGGTATTTTTGGGACTTCTAGTTTGAGAAGAAACAGCTCTGTTAGTTTTCTGAAATCCAACAGGAGTTCCTTAATATGCAAAAATAAGAGATAAGTAATAATTCAAGATATTGAAATGAGAGAGAAGAAATTGGTTCAAAAATTATTGCTCAGAGTCTTAAGAATAAAGATTAAAAAGGCAAGATCTCTGTATAACTCTGAAGAAGCTGGACTTCTTTTCCCAGGATTTTAGTAGGAACAATATGTACTATTTGCCCGATAGGCTGCCTGGAGATGTCATCTGCATCTTCACTTCAAGTAAGGTAAATGTGATAAATGTCTCTCCATGAAGTTAGTGAAATTATTTTGTTGTTATACAGTAGGAGTAAAAGAAAAGCTTTGTCAGGAATGGTTACTGGGAGTTACAGTGGTGTACTTAAAAGACAGCTATAGTAACTAATTAAGATAGAGGAGTAGGAGGATCTCATAACGTTAATAATGAGTTTTGAGAGCATTAGATTTGCCCAATTTTGTTCTTAGGAAGAGATGGCTTTAAATATCACTGCCTGCTCTCCTTGTTGTAAAGGATGTGCCTTCTGTGCTTTGGGGAAGATAACCCTGCAGCACAGTTGGCAGGACTGAATCACAGAGGAGTGAAATGGCACAGGAGGTGATTGTCCCTATGATATGGCAAAGTTTAGTAATGTAAAAAGCAGACTGTGTCTGGCAGAATCTTTTATTTGCTGCATGTAATTTTACATCTGTGGCAGTCTACTTACGAGGAATGGAGCTGAGAGGGCTCTTGCTTAATGGAGTTATGGGAAATTTGTGTGTAGGAGCACAGGACTTGCAATTAAATCAGGGGCACAGAGGCAACTGTGGGATAGACATTTTGTCCAGACTGATCTGCAGTACCTGTACTTCACATATCATCAGAAATACTTTTTAATAAGGTATAACAAGATTATGTTCTATAATAAAAGATCAAGTGCCATGTGAGAAAGGTAGAGAATGGCTGAGGAAAAGAACATCTTCATTGTTTTAGCTACTTGGACCTATTTATTTCACTGTCTTGTAAGCCACAGTACAGCTGAATTGCTTTTAGGGGGCCAAGGCCCAGCTCTGTTAGCTGAACAGAGGGCATACTGAGAAGCAGAAAAAAATAATCAATTAACATTTAAAGACAAATATACCCATTTCAGTAGTGCAATGCACTTCATTTGTAGAGCAAGTTTATGGTTAATGTTTGTGATCTGTAGTTGAAATATCAATAAAGGCAGTTTTTCACCAGCCTTTATCACAACTCACACCAAAAAAAGTCATACTATACATGAGCAGATAGTTCACTTGTTTTTTCATAGTCACAGTCAGTAGTTTCATTATTCAAGAACATCCTTAAACATGTTTTTGCTTTCAGCTCTATAAGAGTTTGTCCTTTTGAAGAGATTACTGGACCTTGATACTTCATTGCTTGTATGGACAATGACAGGTTACCTGTTCAACAAAAAGATGATTTCTGCTTAATTTGCTATATTCTGTTTATATCCATATATCCTCTAATGGCATGTGTATTTCCTGGAAACAGATGAGAAAAGCAAAGGAAAAAAATATCACTTCCTCTCTGCAGAAAACAAGCTCTACTTTGAGGCATTAGAGCTTCCTTTTGTGCCCACCCTACCAGTGCCAGACTATTAAATGCAGTTGCTTTATGATCATACTGCTGGCAAATGATAAAAAGATTGGGGAAGACTTCAGGTTAGCCCAACAGATCTGTACAGTGGGCTAGTTTTTTACATAGTAAGAGCAGCATGGCCAAGTAAGAGGATATGCTGCAATGTTCTTACACCTTCCTGGGGTTGACTTCAGAAGACCTAAGAGGATTTACCCAGGTCTGATGGTTGTTGGAAGGGAGACCTGAGAAGGGTGAGCACAGCAGAACATAGGCAATAAAAGAATTTGTCCATGTATAAGCTTAATTGTTGACTTCAGTTCTTTTTAAAGTTAAGATCTTGGTCAGATTATTTTAGAGGTTTCAACAGTTTTATCTGCATTGGGACAGTGTGATCTAAATGCTGTCATTTAAAGATGAGTATTTTATTGGTTTTGGCATTTATGTTTATCATTTTCCCATCTTAATTTGTTAATTTCTGTGCTTACTGCATAATGCATTCTGGAGAATTGGTTTGACTTCC
>VZRE01004004.1:167219-182407 GCA_013396775.1 Cephalopterus ornatus | reverse complement strand
CCCCCCCCCCCCCCCCCCCCCAAAATTTGAAATACATTAAAAAAAAAGTCAGAAAATAACAAAGAAAAGTATGATTTCAAACCTTGGCTAGAAGATAAATTAATATTTTAAATGACTAGCTTTTTAATCTATATGTAATTTTTTTAATTGATTCTTGCTATTTCAAAGTATCTCTTCAGTTGCAGATGTTTCCTGCTTTTCTGAGATTTCACAGCAAGGGATTTTCCTTTTGACCTTCCTATAGTTGGTTCATGCTTTAGGTTATGCTCAGTGTTTAAGATTCTAAATTGCTGGGTGATAATTTGCTGTTCCCATCTATGGAAACAGTAACGTGTATTGCCAGTTTTCCCAGCTAAAAATTACTGTTTAAAACTTGCTTCAGGTTTGAAGTATGAAATTAATCATTTAATTTTATGTTTTAAATGCTTAAAAAAAAGAATTAAAGATCTGTTGTGTAAAACTATGAGCATCTTGCTTCTGCAAGGGGTTTGAGAGACAACTGTGCACTTAAGAGTTTTTGATAATTTTAAAAGTTAGGAAATTGTATTTAAGTATTTTTGTAGTTGGTAAACCAAGCTTTAAGTGAAACGGAGTGAGGTTAAAGGAACCTGTTATTACCTCGCACTTGCTGTGGCACGAGTTATGGGTGAGTGCTCACATGTTATGTATAATTTGAACAAGCCTGAGCTCTAAGTCACAGAATTCAAAGACTAATTTTTGAAAACTCAAAAAAACAGAAGTGTTTGGGCATTACTGTTTGAACTGCATTTGTACTGAAGGAGTGCCTTTGTGTGCTTTGTTCTGGAAACAAAATTAATCTCATTAATATCTAAAAAAAAAAAAGCCAAAACAAACATAAAAAAATCCTAACACCAAGTCAACCAAACAAGAAACCCATAAAAAAGGCAAACACCAAGCTTCAAAAGACTTGTACTTTGTCTACAATATAGACCATTCGTGCTTATTTAGCTGAGGAGAGCTTGAACTTGAGAACTATGATGAAGATGGAATGACTTCTCTACATATAAAGTTAATAACAAATCGAAGAATGTGTATGTTTTGAACCTGAAGGATTCGAGCAGAGTTTAAATGCTCCTCCTCATAAACTTCAGCAAAATTTTGAGCAGGCCATAGTTTCCATTTTTGAAACTTGTCAAGACCATTTTGAAAATCCATCTAAACTGAACCAAACATATTTAGTAGGCATTGCAAGCAAAAATTACTTTGTTTTCATTAGAAAAATAGCAGTCTCTTAAATAATGTTGTAGAAAATCATAGAATCATAGAGTCATTTTGATTGGAAGTTACTCTGGAGGTCATCTTGTCCATCATTCTTGAAGCAGGACTGATTAGATTTGGTTGTTCAAGGTCTTGTCCAGCCAAATTTTTAATATTTTTTGATAGGTGAAGATTCCACAACCTCTCTGAGCAACCCATTGGAGTTTTTTATCACCTTTATGATGAAGCAGTTTCTCCCTAGTTAGAATACAATTTTCCCATGTGCCAAATTTGAATTTCCTCATGCTCCAAATTTGATCCATTGTGTGGTATCATATCACTGTGCACATCTGAATAGAGTCCGACTCTGTCTTCTGTGCATCCTTCCATTGGATACGTGTAGACAGCACTTATTTTAATCTCTCCAGTCTCCTGATCATCTTGGTTTCCTTCTACTGGATTTCTTCCAATATGCCAATGCCTTTCTTTTATGGGGGGGACCAAAACTCAAACAGGGGGCCACAGCACTTCTGATACAGTTTCACAGAATAAAAACTAGGAGAAAAAAGTAATGTGAACAGGTTTGAGTCCTGAGTATAGTGTGTTACGGCAATATAATTGCCGAGTATTGTGAAGTGAAATGCCTTTCAGTTTCATTATTGGGAAAATACAAACAGCCTATTCATAAAAGCATGTTTGTAAAGACACTCTATGTCTACCTTTAGATACTGTGATTTAGAGATTTATGGCAGAATGTTTCCAAAGTTTAATAGTATTTAAATTGTCATGTATGTAAAGTGTAATCCATAATCCAGCAGAATATTTACCTTTGTGCTGAGTGCTTTGCTGATTGAGACAGTACAGCTGATTGTGTTTGCCTGAAGTTACTTTGATCTAGGCAAAGGTCATAACTCTTCAGTAATGGAGCACTTCCTAAACTTCACAGGGCAGCAGCGTGTCTCTGTGACCAGCCTCCTGGTGTGCCATGGTTTATTGCTGGTGGGAACAAACCTGGGTATAATAGTAGCATTACCAGTGCCTCGCTTGCAGGGGATTCCCAAAGTAACTGGTGAGTGAAATTTCTCAAACGTCTCATGTACTGAAGAAGCCATTTCTCTGCTGTCAGTAACTTCAGTGAACCTGGCAAATTATACGTACGGTTTAGATAAATGACAGAGCTTTGTGACGAAATTACAATTGTTGTTCTTCATAAGCTTTAGAGTATATCCAAGTACTTGACTAGTTTTGTCTCAGTTGTTTGAGCTGGAACAACATTTTTTCTTTAAGGCGTAAGAACAGGATAGGGATTAATCCTGTGAGAGTACTGTCAAATACATGGGAATCAGAAGAGAATGCAGTTTTTCTTTCAGCTTTAGGGAAAATACATGCATTAGGTTTATAGACGTAGATACTGAAAATTTAGCATGTTGTATGACTGGTTTCCCCCAAACAGGAAACTTAGAATACATGAGAGTAAATATTTCATTTTTTTGACCATGATCAAAGTTTTTAGATTTTGGAAAGGTATATCATTGAGTTGCTTTCATATTACCCCATTTGAAATACAAATGCATGAATGCTGCTGTATCACTTTACTAATGTTTAAGCTAATAGCAGAAGCAAGATTTTCAAAGTATGTTTAAAAGGGGCTTTTCCCCAGTGTTTTGGGTTCAGAATTCTGTTCGAGCTTCTGTGCTGTGGAGGGAAGCTGGCAGATTTTATGAGGCAAGCTGTTTGCAGTTTCCTTCAGGGGAAAAAAAAAGCTTATGTAACTTTGCAAAATGAAAATGAAATCCTCTGTGTTCAGCAAAATACGCAGCAATAATGTGGTATGACACAGGATAAATGCTCTGTAAAAATCTGGAACGTATGTTAGATGAAAATAAATGCAATACAAGAAAATGCATAGTTTCAGAATCAAAAAATCACTCATTCTTCCATTTCCTGTTTTCATTATTGTGGTTTATGTCATGTATTCTTGCATTTATTTGGGGTCAAGATTTGTCAGATTTCATAGATCTAGCAACATTACATTTAGAAATCTGTTTTTATAGTCTGATAACTGTATTTTGAACTCAAAAATTGTGGCTTTTGGTGTTGTGCTTCCAATAGTGATAATTCATCTTTATATGATTGTACTTTCTGTAAAATAATGTTTTCTTATAACCTGGAATGCATCAAGGAATTAGGGATCGACACAGGGATTTATAGGGTTCATGGGCTTTTCTCCTTGCTAGCCTAGCTCTTTTTCATATTGTAGATTATTTTGTAGAACCCTACTTTTTTTTTTCTTCCTTTTTTTACTGTAAAAGCTACATATAAAGTTACAGCTTCTGAATTTGGCCATATGCAATTTATTTTTCATACATTCTAATGACTTGCACAGTGTAAATCTTCCTTGTACTCCCAGTATCCCACTGATTAAAGACTTTAAAAAAGAAAAGGAGGAAAAAATAGTAATTGTTCAGTCATTTCCTTATGAATCCATCATGGTAACCAGACAACCATCCAGAAGGATGAGTTTTAGTTCCTGTTGTATAGTGTGGAAGGGTCTGTTCTAATGCTATTCTGAAGACATACAGAGGTAGAACAGGATTGTTTATGGCTTACTGGAGAAAACTGAGTGTTAAATTTGTGTCGATGCCAACAAAGAGAAGTTGGCAGTGTTTCTGTGCTCACACTGTTGTGAGGATAGAGCACAAAAGTATGTCAACTAAAATTCATAATGCCAGGTTTCAGCTGATTTATTTGTACAGTTCTAAAACACTTGTGGTATAACACATTATTTCTATGTACTTCTTTTTTTCCTGTAAATAGCGTACACACGAGGCAAAAAGACAAACTGCATACATATAATAGGGTTTTAAGAGTTATGCTTTTCTGAGCAAATTTCATGAACTAATTATGGTGCAACACTGTGGCCAAATAAATAATGTTCTTTAATTGCGTCTTTTCTTTTGGCTCCAGGAAGAGGAGTGGTGTCATACCATGCACACAATAGCCCAGTCAAGTTTCTTGTAACAGCTACATCTATAAACAAGAAGAACAGAAACAAATTGAGGAACAGCCTGCCTCCTGGCTCAGAACCTAAGGATGAGGACCAGAAGAACATTCTGCTCACTGAAAGACCAGGCTCTTCTCTCAGTAACACCCATGACACTGCAATTTGGCTGGGGGGTTCAGCAGGGTCCATTGCACAAAGAAGTGACTTGTCATCATCTTCTGGATCCCTTACTTTGTCTCATGGATCAAGTTCCCTAGAACACAGACCAGAGGACAGCAACATTTACGAGCTTTTGAAGGATCAAAATATCTCATTTAAAAGTAAAAGACAGAAATCTAAGAAAATGAAAGCAAGTTCAGTATTAGTGATTTCTGGTGGCCAGGGACACAGAAGAGTGAACAAGAAGACCAAGCAGCAGCGACAAGATGAACTAGTGTCTTCAGTCATGGTCTGGCAAATCCCACTATTAAATATCTAACTGAACTAAATCCAGGATCCTTTCTGCTATTAAAAAAGTCTGTTAACCTTTTCCAGCAGCTTACGACCCAAACAGATAGACTTTATACACCTGGGAGCAATTTCAGTAGACTTGGATCACAGGATTAAGGGTGCAAGACAGTCTTCACATACTTAGAACATTCTGCAGTGTTAGAGTACTGGAAAATGTTTAGCCATTGGTGCTGTCCTTTATACTTGGAACAAAAAGCAATTGTCAGGCACCTTTAAATGGTTTTAGAATGTCTTACCTTATTTATATTCACATTTATAAATACCATAATTATGTTCTGTAGCACTTAGGGAAGGCAGGTAAGACATGCCATGTCTCAGGCTGATTTCTGCTTATGTAAGTCAGCTATTCTTTCTTTTTCCAAAGTGACATATTGCATGGACTGTAGATTTTAACAAATTAGCAAATAGTTTTAAACAATTACTAGTCTAATAAAAGCTAATATTAATTTGGAAATAACTATGGTTGTTTATAATATCACTCTGCAAACCAGAGTTTGGCTGGGACAAACCCAGCTACATTAATTGATTGGTATTTGTTTATTTCAACATATAACATAGATTTTTTAAATATTAATTTCTAAAGCTCAGTTTTATTAGAAATGTTGCAGTACAAAAAACACATTAATTTTCTTGGTAGGTGCAATGTGTCTGTGACTTGCCTTTGTTATACAGAGAAAGTTGCAAGGATTCGATGGCCTTTGGGCAAATAGAAAATACAGATACAGGATGGCTGTGCATTGTAGAGCTGCTAACACATTCTCCCCCTGGCAACTCGCTGTCAAAGCTAAACATGGACTGTACCATTTCTAAGGAGGCATGCATATGCAGTATATTAATAATGAAGTTATTAATTAAGTCATTAATTGGGAAGAAATAGACTAATATTGGAATATCTATAGGAAGTGCAAGTAATCATTATAGGTCCTACATCAGTTGAGTTGTGCTGTGTCCTCAGACAAACATCCATCAAATAATGTCACAGGGCAACAGCAACAGCGGAGATATAGTCATGTCTGAGTGCTGGGCACCTCTTTTCACCCAGTTTCACCAAAGCATGGTCATGTAAATGGGTGTTGGGAAAACAGCATGCACAGCTTCATTCATTGAGACAGGCAGGCAGTTGCTTTGGCAGTGTTAGAGGGCTGTAAGTAGAGATCTAATTGATGTTTTATTAATAAATCAATGTATTTCCAAAGGAATCTTTGAATTTGGGATTCCTACTGAAATCACCTTTTGCACTAGTCTCTGCACATGTGAAATATAAGACAAAGGCTTCAGCTCATAAAGACATTGCCAAAAATGGTGATGAGGCACATCCTTAAGTCAAAATCTGTTTAATATAGATAACATGTTGAATGGAGTCTATGGGAACATCCTTTCCCCTTGTCAGTAGATTGAAATACAGAGAAATTAGGATGATTAAATTTCAGTTGAGTATGTTAAGAACTCTAACGCTACCCATGTGTTCATTGAAATGCAAATTAAGTATATCTGAAGTCAAATATTTGTCAGATGTATGCATTGACTAGAACCAAATAAAACTTCTGGCTACTTTGGTACCATTCTTATCCCAGTTAAGGGTGTGGTTTTCCCTGAAATTACTTCTGCAACATCTGATACAAACTGCTTGATTCCACCATGTTTTGTTTCAATCTCCTTGGTTTAAATCAATATCAACCATAATGGCAGTGTTTCCCAGCACATGCCGTTTTCAAGGTCAACAGTACTAGAGACTGAAGTATTTTGTTTGATATAGCAGTAGGGTTGGGGTTTGTAAAATGTTGCTGAAATTTATTTTTTTAATTTTGCAGCAGACTTGTGTATGTCTTAAATTTTCAGTCTGTCTGCTTTAAAAAGCAAACTTCTATCAAGGTAACCCCAGGATTGGTGGGTAGGCTGACTTACCAAGTTTGACAGAACACTGGAATAACATCAAGTCTTCCCTGCTGTCTGACCACCAGCGTGTGGGACAGAGGGAATGCTGATACAGTCAGTCTTTGCCTGCTAGGTGGCACCAAAATAGGCACTTGAAAATCAGGTACACGTCCTGATTTTTTTTCAGAGGCTTTGTCCACATCCTACATTCCTGATTAAAACAAGATTCTTGAGCCATGACAGCATGGACTTCCATGAGTCACAAAGGACCCTTGTTACAGATGGGATTGTAGGCTTGGGATCTTCATTACTGTTTTGTGCTTTCATTCTATGTCTTTTGCTGTGTATCTTGCAACTTCAGTTGGGTATTGTCAGTGTTGGCATGGGCTTAGTGTTGGCATGAGTCCTGGTAGGGGAAAAAAAAGAAAAAAAGCAGAGTGCCTCTAAGCCAGACAGCTGGTAACATTTTCCCAAACTTTTCCTCTTCTGCCTGGCCTACTGCCTAGGCTCACCTGGCTTGAGAGATCAAGGCCAGTTGCATTTTCTATGCTCTTCCATAGCTATGGCCCTGGGAGCTGCTCTTTTCCCACTGTGTGGAAGTACTACATTGTACAGTTTAATGTAAGTATATTAAAAAACAAGTTAAAAGATTCCTCTGTGTATTAAGCATATGTAATCTAGTATCCCTTTGCTAGACTGCAGTAAAAACCCCACAGGTTTTATTCTGTGTTCTCCTTGAACGTAGGATTCCACATCTGTGCCTTTGGGACTGGAGGATTACGTCTGCTCTCTCATGGATCTTTATCAGTAGAAGCAGTATGCAGGGTCCACCAATTCAACTGGAAATCCATGCATGGTGTTATTACAGGATCTGCTATCTGTAATGCATGAGAGCTGTAAAGTAAAATTCATCCTATCTTTCAGCTGAAATGTAATTTTCTTCAGTCATATCAATGAAACAGTAGAAACAAAGTATAAATCTGCTCTTCTGAAAGTACATTGGGGTTTTGCCAGTGACTTCTGTTAGAACAGAACTGAGTCCCTCATTTACATTCTTCTATTTTGAAAATACCTATCTATTTATCTTACTGAGCTGTAAAGAAAAAGAGAAGCTGTTTGTCTGTCTTGAAAAAGACATGTTGCCACGAACTAGATTTTTAGTAACTAACTGAGCACAAGGTGCAATGTTTCTTCCTGACATGCAACTTACTGGTATTACCTTACTATGAAAACAGGCAGGAACCAAAGTTTCTCTCACAAATAGTCTTTATAGCTGTTGTAAACTGTGCTGCTAGGAGGCTGGATTTTGCTTTCTGATACTGCTTGTCTAAATTAATAGAAGTTATGAAAATAAAAGGAAAAGAGGGGAGCAAGTGTAACCACTACAATATATTCTATGTATGTTTTCTAACATGTAGTAGTGTCTTTTGTAACAGGAGCCATAAAATTTGTGTATTTATGTTCAAAGTATAAATTGAGAAAAATGTTTAATAAAAAAATATGGTAAAAATTAACCTCAGAACATCTCGGGCTGTCATTTTAACTAGAAGACTAGAATTTGGGGCATGCATTAATGAATAATATATATATTCATGGACTCATGAAAGAGAAAATAGGATATGTGATTAGGATGACAAAGATGTATATTTTTTTTTAGTTTTATTATTTCTACAATTTAAACACCAGCAAATACAGTTTCTGAAAATGATACAATCATTTATTATAAAGTTTGACTCTTGTATCAATGGACCCAAACAGTATCTAAGCAGTAGAATTTCTACTATGCTGTCTATGTGGAACATGCATCAGCACTTGGGCAGCATGCATGCTGCATAAAAACGAGAAGCATTAATATTCAAAGTACTGCAGAGCAAAGCATTAACAGAGGAAATTAATTTTCAGTTGCTAATGGGCAATTCTTTCTAATTAATCTGCCCTAAAGGATATATACATAATCCCATGATTGTGTTTAAATACTGAGACTTGTATTCATCAGACTCAGCAATAGCCTTTTTGGGTGTACCTGCGCTATTATAAACAAACAGGAAGAATTATTGAGAGCTGTTTTGTTGCTAGGAAAGCCTGTCTTTTTGCTCCTGGCTTTATACCACATCTCTTTAATATGTGGTTCTGAAAAACATCAAATTTCATGTGTGCAGCATATCATATATGTGCACACCTGAAGGCAGATTCTGTCCCAGAGGGAATTTACAGCACATTATTTATGGGTGCCAGTCTGAGGACTAAAAATTGCTTACTGCTCCTTTGAGAGAGGCCTGAATATTGGTAAGGGTTTCCTGAACTGTGGTTCAGTGCTTAAACTTCACTGTTCCTCTCTCTTTTGTCCTATTTAGTTTTCTAACTGCATAAAGACAAACTAGTTTTTGTAAAATGCATTTGGAGGTGAGAAATATCAGTCATTTGAAAGGTGCAGCTGTAATGGAGGGTTCTGTGTGTGTTAATCAGTATTGCAATGAGTGATACCATGGAGCTGATAATAGTATTTTTAGATTGCTTTACCTATCTTCATAGTAATAATACTTCACATAATAATAGTCCTGTTAAGAAGGCAGATTAATATCATCTGTAGCTAGGAAGAAAATGAGTTGAAAAGCTTTTGCCTGACTTGAAGCTATATGATGAGTCTGTAAAAGCACACAGATTAAAGTCACTGCTGCTTTCTAAGCCCATGATTAGCCCTTTAAATTGCCTCTTCCTTGCAGGCATCCTGTACGTGTGGTTGTGGAAAATGTCTGTGCTAGTAAACTGGCCAGGACTAGGGCAACAGCTTGAGCACTGACCTGGGATCACAGTTAGGAGGTGGCTGGCTGGGGTTGAGCCTGGCCTGGGCTGCTCCTGTCAGACAGCACTGACAAAGCCACTTACCTGGGATATTTTAGGGACTGATTAAGCACATGGATGTAAACTGTGCAGTGCCACCTGCAGAATAGTCTTTGTACCTCCGGTTTCGTGATATTAATGCAGCCTAGCTGGTATCTGTACAACCTTCTTCCTATGGGATGGTTGCCTAGCAGTCTGGAACTTGAGACCAGCCTCTTTCAGTCAGGAGATAAAAATACCTACTAGCATAGACTTGATGTGTACCATACAGGTACCAGGTTGGTACAAGGAGTTAATCTGAGATGGTTCATCAGCTGCTTGCACCACCCTCCAGCTCAAAATTCTGGTCTACTTCCTTCACCTTTAAGATTTAGGGTATATGTAGAGTCTACATCCCATTTGCTCACAAATGTAGCATGCATGCCACCAGATCTATCTGCTATTAAACTTCAGAAATCTAGCTCGAGATTTTTGAGAATTAGTTTCTTTGCTGCTGCCTTGTGCTTATTTGATCACAGCATTTTCTTTAAAGACATGCCCAGCTACCAAAGTGCCAGAAACACTCTTTGCCTCCTAAAACAAAGAATCAACAAAGAAACACTGAAACAGCTTCAGATGAAAGGATCTGAAAATTTCCTAGGCAAATGAAGATTTGCTGTGTGACTATTCGAAATGCAACAATGCCAACATATGACCAAAAGCACTTCGAAGGCTTTGGCCAAGCTCCATAAACCACAATATGAAAGCAGTTAGTCTTTCACAGCACAACCTTCAAAGGTGTTCAAAGGGATTTATTTTTTTCCTCTAGCAAAACAGGCCTTGACAGCAGAACTGCAAGTTCTACTGTTGTACATATTGTTATACTCCAGTGATAATCACAGTTATCATTAATGTGTGTGTGCCCCAACCAAGAAGATGAGCCAGAACACCTAGGATTAAAATGATACACCTTGGGGCAGATGAAATCATTGTAAGAATTCACTGGAAGTTAAATCATTTCAAGAATTCACTAGAAATATGTCTTAAGGAGTATTTTGACATCAAAAGATTCAGGTGAGCCTCCAGCAGAGTTTTCTCAAAGCACCGAAATTCCTAATTTCTTCTGAAATCTATGTATTTTTCATGCCCAAATGCAGATAATGAAAAAGGTTTTAAATTCATGAAACTAGATACATCTTAGCTATAGAGTTACAGAATTTCCATTTTTCCTTTCTCTTATTCCACACTGGAGAGAAATTCTATGGGTTTCAACTCGAGCATCAGGATCACCTTGAATGTGGGCACAAAAAATGCATTCACTCACGCCTTCCAAAGCAAACTGTATAAGTTGTTTCCTGTGGGCTTTTCTGGTTTGCTCTGTGTGCATTTCAAGTTGCAGAACATGCCTGCCAGATTACACTAAATGCCTTTTCAGTGTTCCCTTTCTAAAGAGATTTTTTTCTGTAGGGTTGGGTAGCACAGACTGCATGTATCAACAAGGAGGATTACCCCTAGTTTAGCCAAGATCTGTAAGTGCATCCACTTTTCTGCAGTGTTGCTCAGAGCAGCTTGTGATGCTCTTAATCCCAGTCACATGCAACTGGCATCATTGGTTAACTTAAGCTGCATCTACACTCCTGAACTCAAGAGCACTTCAGAGGTTACTGACACACACCCTGAAGCTGTATCAGGTGGGATCCATGTGCCAGTCTCTTCCCTGCTGTCTGGGTAAGCAAAGCTGGTTACAGTCTAGACTGATACATGATGATGTTTCGTAGAGTATTCGGGGAGAAATGTGTTTTGCTCACAAGCTATAGTCATAGAGCATATAGATGAGGCAGGTGATGGGACAATACATTGCTAGTTATGGATGGGGAGAAATGCTGACTGGATAATCTCATTGCACTGTAAAGAGCAAGGGTAGGCTTTCATTCTCTTTTCCAAATTCTTTTGGGTTTTATTTTTAGGAGGTGATGTGCATGTTTTCTCAATTGTTCATCTAAGTAAATGCTATGTATTCCCCATCTTTGAAATCAGATGCTTTCAACCTCATTAAAAGCTGCTCTACATATCGAGAACATTCTTTTATGTGACAAAAGTCTGTAGTAGTACAGCCTTTTTTGTTATGCTGGTTGCTTTTTTCTTCAATTAAAATCAATATTGATCTGTCTCAGGTTCATAGAAGCATGCAACCCAATGCTGAAGAAATCTTTATGTTTCCTGATGACTCCTACGGCCCTATTTGCTACAAGCTGCTAATCCTCATGGTGCAACCAGCCCTTTTCTTCCAGTTCTACTATCTGAGTGTATTACAGGGATGCAGAAAAAATAATACACACAGGCAGATCAGCTTGGATCAGCATCAGATGTATACATTGTGTCATGTGTAATATGTATACAGCATGTACTGGTTTTGTATTGCAAATATAAAAAAATATTTTGTTCAGTAGAAATACAATAAGCATTTTGTCTGTTCCAGCAATAGCATCAAACCAGTCCTTGAGGCTGTTGTTTTACAACACCAAGAAGCACTTCACATAGAAGTGTTCAGCTGTCAAACACAGGATGAGCAAAAGAAGTCAGGTTTTCTTTCTCTTTGTTTTGTTTTGGTTTTACATTTTGGCTTTTAGCCATGAACCAGATGTCTGGGTACTGTAGGGACCACTGACATCAGCTACTGCCACTGTGTATCTGATACTCCAGTATTCACAGAGGGAATACCAGCAAGTTTCAACTCTGTCTATTCCAGAATTTTGATGCTGTAATATTTATTTTTCCAATACATCCTTGTACCAATCTAAATAAAAACAAAAATCCAACCAACCAAACAAAACACAAGCGAAACAAAACTAAAAGTAGCCTATGAACAGCTTTGCATGTGCACAGACACCAGGAGCAAGTCTAGTCTATGCAGGCTTACCAGTCCTGCCCAGTGTGCTGGATATATGCCCACAATGTGATGGCCTCAGCAAGCAAAAGCTGCAAAGCCCACCTAATTAGCTGGGTAAATAATTGAGCATGGGCCTGTGCTCAGCTCCATGCTGCCATGGGTACGCTACCTGCAGGATTCTATCTGCTTACTTATAAAAGCTAGCCTGCATATGCCATGAGCTACACTCTGAGCCTGTTATCTAGAAAGGCTTAAAGCCTCTTGTTTCATAGGATGTAGACTGAATATTTCATCTTGATAACATAATGATTTTGTTAAATGATTCCTTACCTCCTTAAATGAGAAGTTCTGTAGCTTTACTGGCCAAGAATCAACCCCTTGAGACTGGGCTAAATAAAGTTTCTGGGACAGAGCAGTGCAAAGGCTTCCATTCCTGCCCTTACTCTCCATGCTACTTACTGTTGTTGCCTCAGGCTAATTGCTCTTTGCAAACACAGGATCTCAGCCTGATGGCCAGTAGCAGCATTACAAACTATTAGTCCCCTTGAATATTTGTCACATTGGTTGGGCTACAGAAATAAATGTCAGCCACCAAATTATGTATCATGTAAGCTGTGTGATATCTGTTTTCTTTAGGACAGGGTCTTTTCTATGCTAGGACAATGATTCATCTCATGTAATTTAGGTGTTTATTATTAATTGTCTGCAGCTGTACCAGTCCGACTTTATGGCTAATGGAGAGAAATGAGAAATAACAAAGGATGGTTCACCTCGTCTTAAGATATCAAAGATAGGTGAGAAAAATTGCCCTTCAGATACGGTTATTCCTGTACATTAATTGTAAATGGAGCTTCAGGAACTCAGGTTAAGTAGGGAAATCAAACAACTAGAACTGAGATGGTTTCTACAATGGGTGTCTCAGTTTTTAGCATCATCTCCAGTTCTACTAAAAACTGAAAGGCAACAAGCAGCCTTAATCTCCATTGCAAGTGTCACAGCCTATGAACCCCAGAAGCAGCAGTATTTTGCAAAAGTTGTGGTAAGAGGTCAACAACTCTCCTTTGTTTTCACTACTAGGTTTAATGAAAGAGGGGCATGGGGGACTGGAAAGAAACTCGGAGGGAAGACAGTAGACTGAGGCTTACAAAGTTACGGAATTGCTGCCCAAAGCTAAACTGCCATAAAGCAGAATTGAGGTCATTTTACCTGATCTGCTTCTGGCAGGTTCAGTGGGAGCAGAGGATAAAGTCTGAAACAGCCAAGGGCTACCTGACTTCTCAGACTGGAAGCTCTGTGGAGCTTGGATTTTGTATAGCTCTTCTGCTGGCTCCATCCACAGGGGCAAATATGGCCCATAAAAACACAGTATGCTACTTCCTACCCACCACTGGTTTTCAAATTGTCTCCAGAAGCCATAACTCAGACACCTCTGTTTACACCCAGACTGTAATGTGATGTGGCAGTTAAACCTGAAGAGGAGTTAGGAAAATCCAGTTGTGGTTAAAACTGTCATGTATTCAGAAAGCATGAGTCAGAGTGATCTCAAATGATCTCAGATATTATACTGCTACTACAGTCACATAACTCTCATCAGTGTGAACAGAAGTCAGGCACCTTAAGGAGAGGCAATCCTCCACATAAGAATAGAGCAACAGAGATTTTAAAAGTGAGAATAATTTCCCATATTGGTATCACTTGTCTAATTTCAGTGTCATCTTGAAATATATAGTATTTAAAGTAATATGAAACAGCAGGAAAATTAATTCCTGATGTCAGGAGAGAGGAGTTATTTCTGGCAGGCTTTAATGGATCTGCTGTATCACATGGAAACTTCTTCCAGCTAGCCAGGAATAAAACCAAGTACAGAAACTTACAGTCTAAGCTTGTAAAGGACCCAAATCAGGGCACAGTGGGAAATTTGCAATTAGTCTAAAGCCACACGTTGTGGTTACCGACTAAGACTCCTGTGACACTGTGTGATTGTTACTTATCTATTTTATGGCACCTAGAAGCAGGCTGGCCTCTCTCAGTAGAGATCAGACATGACCTCAGCTTGAAAACCAGCCTTTGGGTTAAGCGCTGCTCTTAAGTGCATAACGTGAGTGGAGCCAAGGGTTTCAAGTGGTTACAGTCACCCAGTACTGCATGCAAGCACTTTAGTTTATTAAGTGCTAAGTCAACACATAAGAGTTTTAGCAACACCAATGTCAAAAAGTAGGAGCAATGGGGAACCAGTCCGACGGGACAAGGGAGTCAGTGGAGAGAAGAGAAAACCTGCAGACGAGTAGTGTTTGGAGGCAGCAGTATCATAGGAAATCTACACGGTACAATGGCAATACGACACATCCCAGCACCAGGAATGGCTCAGAAAGGCCGGGATAGCGCGGCATGTCTGCTGTCTTGGCAGAAATCAAACTGCAGCCCGCGGTGCGGCGTGAGCGGGGTGAGTACCACCGCCTGCGTCGGGAGCAGACCCAGGGTACAACTAACGTAAAGTGAGGGGGGTTTAAAGAAACTGAGAAGAGGGTCTATTTCTGGGAATCACGATGAGAGTCTCATCTTTGAAGCGCAGAGGAAAATGGGACCCTGGCGCAAACTGCACCCAAACAGAAGCCACCTGGCCTCCTCCACATTGTTCCTCCGAAGCAGAGACGTGAACAACCCAGAGGCTCCGCCTGGGAACCCTCCCCGTCGCTCCCCGCAGCGAGCACGGCGGTGTCGGGCCGGGCCGGGCTGTCCCGTCCCGGGCGGCCGCGGTCACTCCCGGCTCCGGCAGCACAGCCCCCAGCCCCTCCTCAGGCAGGGAAGCGCCGCTGCCGCGGGGATCCCAAGGACGGCCCCACCCGGAGGTGAGGGAGGACCCGCCGCACG